>QLTV01004400.1:4319972-4355876 GCA_003457575.1 Thermophis baileyi
CTCTGCCTCATGGCACCTGGGAAGATTGCATCATCCAGCACTCAAGCTAGCTTGGTATTCAGGACAGCCTACAGAGTTGCCCCATGGGAGTCTGACAGCCAATGGGATACATTTCTGTACAGGAACAGGAAACTAAGAGGTGGGGCCCAACAGAGGTCATAAAACCAAGAGACTCAGCATCTTTTCCTCCCTTTTTCTCTTCACTCAAAAAGTGGCTTGGTATTCAGGACAGACTACAGAGTTGCCCCATGGGAGTCTGACAGCCAATGGGATACATTTCTATACAGGAACAGGAAACTAAGAGGTGGGGCCCAACAGAGGTCATAAAACCAAGAGACTCAGCATCTTTTCCTCCCTTTTTCTCTTCACCCAACATCTGGAAGCATGTGATCCACCTTTTCTGTTTAGGAGCCCCTGCCATGTGCTCCTGTCCACCATTAAACCTTCTTTCCAAGCAACTTCCAGGAATCCAGTGTCTTTTTCCCCACTTGGAGCTGAACCCAGAAGGATATTCCTTACAACACCAATATCAGTCACAATTTTAAAATCCTTTTCATCAATTGGAACTGATTTCACCATATTCATTCTGTCTTTCTTTCTTTCTTTCTTTCTTTCATTCATTCATTCATCCATTCATCCATTCTTGGTAGAGAGAGGCTGTAAATAAAGCTTCACTTTTTAAAACTCTATTACAAGATTAAGACTTTATTGATTTTTGCCCTCCAACTGAACTCTTTCTAAACATTTTGGTCAAGGTGCTGGGAGCTACAAATATTTTGTTTGACTCCCCCCACCCCCCTTTGTGTTATAGCTAGGAGGGAGATTGGTGTTTAAGAAATATGAAGTATAAATAAATAAATAAAATAGTTCTGCAAGCCAGCTAGGTTATTACCACCTTCTGATATTTTTTATCAACTTAAAGCATGTCCAGGGTAGACTTGTAGTAACAGTACATGACATCTAAATTTTTTACAGTTTCATTGCATGCTACATGCATATGCATTAATGGAACTGTCATTTTGTTGCATCTTGCTGTTATCAAGTTAAAATCCTGCTTTGCCTGAATGATCTCAGCATGAGGTTTATCAAAAGAGAAGAAGCCTGCTGGAGAAGCCTGACTTGATATGCAGAAAAGCCATACATTCAAAAGAGAGTAAAAGAAAAGTGAAAAGAAGGCAGACGTGAAGAGAATCAAGGTCATGGAGAACAAGAGGAATGCAAGCAGGTTGGACAGATCCAA
This sequence comes from Thermophis baileyi, assembly GCA_003457575.1. Taxonomy (NCBI): domain Eukaryota; kingdom Metazoa; phylum Chordata; class Lepidosauria; order Squamata; family Dipsadidae; genus Thermophis; species Thermophis baileyi. Next base: position 4,321,213 of record QLTV01004400.1, read on the forward strand.
TCTGTCTTTTGAAGATAGCAAAATTATTTAGAGCTCTAGCTCTGGGGACTTCAGTACAGGCTATTCTCATTTACTTTTATTTTTCGCAATGTCTCTCTTCCAGAATCTTATGCAAGTTCAATATTTAAGTCCCAAACCACAAGGAATGCAAAATGGATTAACTCAGGATTACAAGAATGGAGGAGATATCAAAAAGCCTGTGTATGTGTGTGTGTTGGGGGGGGGATGTCATTGTCTTGCCAGATCCTTACTTCTACTCTAGTTAGCTTGCAATCTTATACAGTAAATGCCATGAAATTCAATGAGACTTATTTCTGAATAGATATGCATATAATTGCTTTTGTTAAAGACCAACATCTAGTATGGAACTGCTGCATATATTTAAATGGACTCTTTTATACAGAGCAATATGTTAATATGTGGCTGTGAAGGGAACAGCTGTTCAAAAGAAAACTAGTGCACAGATTGATAGAGAATCCAGAGATTTAGCTCATTCTGAAGAAGGTTAATAGGGACATTATTTAAAATAGAAACAAAAATGTTGAAGGAGTTTAAAGTATGCTAAGAAGCTGACTTTGCTCGAAGTTGCAAATGCAGTTAAGAGAGTTCAAAGTGAAGTAATTTTGAAAAGGTAGAGTTCTGGATTGAAAATGAAGCACACTTTCTTTCCCAATACAATAGTATGTTTCTATAATTTATTATTTTCATTAGATACTACCATTTCTCTAGGAGTCACTTGTTCTAAAAACACAAGGAAGCATGCTTCTCAAGTAGGATTGAAAATGACTAATTCAAAGACATCCAGTCAAGCTTTGTCACTCAACGGGAAATTAAATTAGGTCTCCCTGGTTCACAATCAACATTAGATGACACCCTCTTCCTTTTTTTGGCTTCACTGTCTCTTAAAAATGTTTTATTTCTATTTTAAATAAAACCATATTATAGCTATGTTTGTTCAATATATCTACAAAGTTCTCCTTATGCTATTTAGGCTTCTATTTTATTATTCTAGTATGACATGGTTTCTCTCTCTATCATGCTTGCTATTAAACTCATCCTATACTATACATTAGAGATTGGGGATCTCTGGCATATGGGGCTAATTAGGCCACACTTGTTTCTAAATTGTGGCTCACATTTTTTTCTATTTTTTTCTTCTAAATTTTCTAAAAAATTTCTGAATTCTAAATATCTGCAAGCATGATATAAAACTGAACCCATAGAGCCGAGGTGGCGCAGTGGTTAGAGTGCAGTACTGCAGGCTATTTCAGCTGACTGCTAGCTGCAGTTCGGCAGTTCAAATCTCACTGGCTCAAGGTTGACTCAGCCGTCCATCCTTCCGAGGTGGGTAAAATGAGGACCCAGATTGTTGGGGGCAATATGCTAACTCTGTAAACCGCTTAGAGAGGGCTGTAAAGCACTGTAAAGCAGTATATAAATCTAAGTGCTATTTTAAAACTACATGATAGGTCATAGTTCACATTCAGATCATTCTCAGAGTCAATGGCTTACTCTGTTTAGGGAAGTCTATAATATATCTATATTATTTCTGTTCAGGTTGATGCTAGTAGTAGTAGTAAGAGAAGGAGAAAGAGGAGGAGGAGGAGGAGGAGGAGGAGGGCAAGCTAGTATAGAAACAGTTCTGGAGCAGACCAGACTGTTCTTTTAAGTTATAAATTTAAGCCTCCATCTGGCACCAAGTCATTGTTTTCTCAATATGGAAATATTACACTAGAAACTATTTTGCTGTAACTTGAGATCTCAGAATAAGAGGATGTATATTTGAAGTTCTAGCTAGTGAAATAATTATTACACAATTGAAAAACTTTCAATGGAGGGTGAGAAAATGAGATTATTTCAATTTCCACTCATGGTTCAAAAAGCCAGAAACTAGAAAATAAGATCTTATTTTACATGCCGCATCAGCAGTAAACCAAGTTTTGTTCAGACTTGCATACGGTCATAGATTCACTATTTGACCTAATAAAGTAATAGAAGAATTAATCTATCCACACCAGCTTCCAAAACATATACTTGATGGGGTTTTTTTTTGCTGGAATAATTGATGTAACTTCCATCATGCTAAACAGTTTCTGCTACTATAACATTTATGGAGGTGGACATTCAACAAGCCCATCATCAAGTGCAATTTTTTAAAGCCGAACGATGCATTCAGCTGACGTACCACCATTCTTGCTGTTATTTGAGGCAGAAGGAGAAACTGGCAAATTCTTGCAAATTTAACCTCAGTCCTTGTTTTATGAGATGCCTTCTCCCAGCACTTGGTTTTGCAAGTTCGATTAAGAAAGCATCAACCAGCAAAAGGGTTATTGAATTCTGGTCCTGGAGATCTGGGGGATGGGAGATTGGGGACAGGGTTGATTTTTTTTATTGCTATTTTCAGGAAGAGGTTTGGACTTTTGGACTTTCTCACTGTACATGCATTATACAGTTTAAATTGGGACCCCCAAATTATTCTTTTGCCGCTCTCAGATCCATGCTCTGAAGCATCCAACAGTTGTTGCTGTTTTTTTTCAGATGGACAAAGTGGCATTTCATTATTGTGATGCAAACTCTGTCATTTTCCTATATGGCTATGACTCACAGACAGGTGCAAAAGGTGTGGAACTTGTCTCAGGGCAGCAAGTTGTCCCCCCCCTATAAACACAGCTGTCCCTTCCTTTGAATCTTAAGCTTTCTCTTTTAATCAGATCAGAGCTGATCACATCAGTTTAATGAGCATCTGTAGCAGATAAAAAAAAAATCCTATCCCAAGGAAAGTTTCAACTAGATCTGTCAATCAAACCTATCTTGTAGGGAGAGATCATCAAAACCTTGGCAGCAACTAATCAAGAGCAGGAAGTTTTTCCTCTCGGGTGAGCTTCTAAAAGAGCAAGGGCCAACTTCATTTTACCTTTATTATATACTGTCTCACCTGAGGAACAAAGCAGCTCTTTTCTGGCTGGCCCAAAGCCAGATAAACAAAGCTCCAATTACCACAGATCTGAGCTAGAGATCTAGGAAATATGTAACAGTCTTGGGACTCAGAAAAGCTAGATGCAAAATTAGAACTTGGCTTTTGTTTTATGGAAAATAATCCGAAGTACCGCTTTGTCTTATTTTGTTATCCTTTGTTATTTTGTTATAAATCTACAGACGCAAGTCTATTTTCTCCTATTTCCTGTTCTCTTGATTTTCTTTCCTTTTCAGTTGCTTAACCTGGCTATAAATACTAAAAAACCTATATTATTGAAATCAGCTCTCCTTTAGCAAGAAGTTGAACTTTTATATATGGGGAACTTCTGGAGCTTAGCCTCCAGAGAGGGAGGAAAACAGAAACAGAGGATTTATCAATTTACTCCTTCTGAATAAGGGAAGGATTTTCTCTTCGATAAACTAGATGATGAAAGTGTTCTGAATAGGGTCTCCCCAGGTGTGCAGGAGGTTTGTGGATGGAGGATCTAGAGCACGGGTGTCAAACTTGAGGTGTCATGTTGCTGTCACGTGACATTTCATGACATTTTTCCCTTCGCTGAGCTGGAGTGGGCGTGGCCTACATGTGATGCATCAGGCCCGCGGGCTGCCCATTTGACATCCTTGATCTAGAGGGTTACCAGATTCCTGTGCATGCTTGCAAAAACACACCTAATTAGCATATCCTTCAGGTGCTTTTAAGAGACTGGACACTCAGTGAAAAATATACTTCAGGTGACTTGGGTCAGAGACTCATCCCAGTATAACTCATTCAGGTGTGGCCCAAGGGAATTTAATTCTAGAGACAAAACACAATTGCACCATTGACTATATCATAAATTGGCTCTGACCAGCACTGTGAAGGGAGAGGTATGGAAGCAAGCCCTCAGTCCCCCTCCATTGCTACAGAATTAATCCACCGAGTCAACACTAAGGCACAAGCAATGAGATATCACAATATCATCTGCCCTGGAAATAACTGTTCCATTTGAATGATGGTTGTGGGTGTAGCAACAACAACAACAACAAAAATGGAAAAGGCTGCACATGCATATGCATGTAGAAACAGCTAGGAACAGCAAACAAAGGATCCATGAGAGTGAGAATATTTTACTGATTCCAAAAGAGATCTTTTGTGCAAACTCCAATCCTTCCAAATCACTTCCTTTGAAGGAATTGCAGAGCTTATTAGTCATAGTCTTTTAGAAAGAGATAAGGAGGCATATGATTTGAAAGTCTTTCTTAATTGTCTTCATGGATTGGAATTCCGGGTTCTTTGTGGTATGGTTTCACCAACATACATTTAAATTACAATATTTACAGATAAACTCAGATTTAGAGGCTATTGAGGATTGGTTGTGGAGGATAGGCTAAGCTTCATCCATGAGAAAACTGCATGGGTGTGGGTTCTTAGAACCATGGATGTTTCATCTTTGATCTTGAATGGGAATGTATTTCCTCCTTCAAAACTGGCATACAGTTTGAGGGTATTCTTGGAAATATAGCTTCTGCTCAAGGGACAGGTACCAGCTCTGGCTAGGAAGGCCTTCAGTCTAATTCATAGGACATAGGAAGCATGTCTTTTCTGGTACAACTTACACCTTCTGGAACACTTTCTCCCATGAGATATCCCTCCTGGCCATGTTTAAAAAGCTTAAAAACTTGACTCTTTCTCCATTTGGTTGAGAAAGCTATAATGCTTGGGAAGATGGAAGGAAAGAGGAAAATCAGTAGCAAGATGGATAGACTCAGTAGAAGTGTAATGAATACACTGTTGGAATACCTGAAAGACCAGGTTAGGAAACCATCATAGAAAAAAAAAATCTGTGATCTCTAACAGTCAGCAATAATTTGATGGCACTTAATCAATAAAAAATGTTAACATGGAGATTCAGATGCTAGAATCTCACTGTCAGCAATGTGTATTGGTTGATCATGCGTCACTTATAAATCCATCACATATGTTTCTTAGAAGTAATTTTAAGTAGATGGCTGACCTGCTGAATTTTTGCTTGCACAACTGCTTTATTAGATTAAAATTTGTCAATTCATTATGCCTTGTACAAATGCTTTAGGCACAATTTAATCAGGGCTATCTCAGTTGAGTGACTGAGGATGTTGCACCTCTTCAGTGTCATCTAGAGGCATTTCTCTTCATTCAAAAGTTAAACTTGAAGCATCAGGCAAACTCTGACTACAGGGACTCTGACTTGCAATTCCATAAAAACATACAGAGATGAAGAAGGTCCACATTAAAGTTTGATAAGGCAGGTCAAATAAATAATTATTTTCTCACTGTTTGAAGCAGGTTTAATCTTACTCTCTTGTTTTGAAAGAATGATTACTTCATGATGGAGGATGTGTGTGTGTGTGTGTGTGTGTGTGTGTGTTTTAAAAAAAACACTAGTAGTTTGTCAGTGAAAAACAATGTTTCAAGTCAATGTTAGTTGAGATCCTTTTTTCTCTCTGTAAACTACTACTTAACTGAACTACAGTGGTCAAAGAAGCTTACTGAAAGACAGACTGCCCCCCCCCCCCCGCAAAAAAGGTTGAATAGTAGTGTTGATTTGCATTGCCTAATCTGTGCATGATTCTAGGCAAAAATAATGTCATGCGTGTAATAAAGTAAGAAATTTACCCGTTTTGCATGCACCAGCCTTCTCCACTTATGAACCACCAAGGGCTATAGACAGCTCTGGATTAACCATTAAGCAAAAGAAACACAAAGGGCATCATATAATTTTTTCCCCATAGTTATCAAATCCTTAACTCTTTCACTGCCACGTTCAGCATTAGTTTTCAAGCACTTGTTGAGTCTTAATATCTTGTCACTTAAGCAATGGAAGAGCCACTATTTGGGGGCTGTGCTTAGGGAATCAATTGGCTTTAATCCAGACTGACTATTCAGTAGATATAGAAATAGTTTGCAGAGAAACTCTGTACTTGTATCTCTTTCCCTTGTCTAAAAGACTTATTTTTGCATATCTCCATGTAACAAGTCTCCTATTCTTGGAGTTTTCCTTTCTTCTATCCTCTCAGTTTATCCTCTCTTTTGTGTCTGATCTGTGCAATTCAGTGCCTGAATTCTAGAGAGAGAGAGAGAGAGAGAGGATTGCTCTGCAGGCCTTTAGCTGTGAGTGGATTTAAGTAACTCAGTTCTTTCTATCACTATGTTAATTCCTAAGTCAAGTTTATCTTCTTTTATGCAAGCAGCTCAACAGTACTTTTCTGTAGAAGTTATTCTTTTAACTTTAATATTTCTCTTTAAACTTATTCCTTTCTATTATGCAAAGCAATCCAGCATGTTTTAGATCAAAGATTCAACCCCACAATCTATTTTGTGCAATATCACCAGAGGTGGGTTCCTCTCAGTTCGGACCGGTTTGCCCAAACCGGTAGCGACCCACTGGTGATGTCACAGTGACATCACGGATCCGGTTCAGTCGGTGCCGGTCCGTGGGCACCGCCATCTTTTTTTTTTAATTGTTTTTTTGAATTTTTTTCTGTTTTTTTTTTCTTCTGCACATGCGCAGAAGCCAAGTTTCCGGCACTGCGCATGTGTCACCATCTTGCTTTCGGCTTTTTTGGGGGGGAGGAATTTTTTTTGGATTTTTTGACACTGCGCATGCACGTGCAAAGCATGCACGTGCCCATGTGGTGCACCCACGTGGCACGCCCATGTAGTGCGCCCACGCAGCACACCCACATGGCATGCCCATGTGGCACGCCCACGCGGCATGCCCATGCGGCACGGGAGGAAGCGAACCGGCAGCGAAGTAAGTTAGAACCCACCCCTGAATATCACCTTTTTCACTTGTTTGAATGAGTAGAGCAGACTTTCCCCAACTTGAAACCTTTTAGGTGCATTAGAGTATATCTTCAGTAGTCCTCAGAGAGTACATTGTGACTATGGGATGGCAGGAGTAATATTTCCATTCATCTAGTGTCACTTATCCATTAACTAGAACAATATACTCAGACTGAAGAATTCTTGGTTAAAACAATAATTTGCTTACTTCAGAAACTGAACTTGAACCAATTGCCCTTTCTGTTTGGCTCTTTTGCATTATATGTTTTCCAGTGTTTATTCTGGTTTTTTAAGTGTGTACAACACACTGTAGGAAGTTAGCACCCACCCTTCTCCTAGGAAAATGAAATATTCTAGGAAATATTAAAAAGGCAGAATATTATATTTTCCCTAAATGAGAAACATGTTTCTAAAGACATAAACTCAGAGCCTCAGCTCCCTGCCCCCCCCCCAGCAGATATTTTGTTGCCGACCTATCTACAAGACAAAGGCTGGGCCAGCTTATCTACAACACAAAAGACATGGCCCTCAGGACATGATAGGATTAGCCCTCACTCAAGATCCAAACCAGGACAAAGCGATTAAGCCATAATAGGAATTTCCCAAAGCCCCTTCATTACATCATCACCCAGGAAGATTCAACCAAGCTTGGGACTCAAAAGACACTACAAAGTTACCCCTGCATGGCCCCATGGCAGTCTGACAACCAATCAGAATACATTTCTTACACAGGAACAGGAAGCTCCAAGGCGGGGCCCAAGAGAGGGTATAAATCTCTCTCTCTCTCTCACCCATGTGCTCATTTTGCCCAGGGCCCAAAAAACCCATGTGGTCCTGTCCACCATTAAACCATCTTTACAAACAGTCTCCATGTTTCCAGCATCTTTCTTCCCACTTGGAACTGAACCAGATGGACATTTCTTCCAACAACACCAAACTATATAAATTGCATGCAGATATCAGGTTGTGGTTCAATATTTTGTGTGAATACAGCCTTTCGTTCTCTTATAAACACATTGTGAACACCCCTTTGCATTGGAAGAATGGTGTAAAATTATATTTCCAGACAGAATTTATACTTAAAAAAAACAACACTTTCCTTTGGTGAAAGAAACCCTTTTCCCAGCTCTTCTTTCTTGGTATATTATGTTACCTAGTGTTATCCAGTCTCTGTTACATCAGAGTTTTAAGTCAATCTCATATAAAAAATTGTAAGAAGACATAAGCTCTGCACATTTTTCTACTTGTGTGGATGTGATACAAAGAATGTTTGTGTGCAAGAAAATGTACACAGAGAACTTACTTATTCAATTTCTATAGCCGCTCAACACAACCAGGTGACTTTGGGTGGCTTACAATTCTTCAATTATAAAAACAATTTAAAAAATAAAATAAAATAATAAAAAAACATCCATAAAATAAGTACAGAGACCATGATGAATAATCAAGTAATAATAAAGTTAAGCAATGAGGCTCTTAATACATTTTGAGGCCAAGTTTTTAAATCTTTTATAAAAGATAAGCAGGGTTGGGGCCATTCTAATTTCCAAGGTGAGAATATTCCATAAAATGGGGGCTACAGCAGTATCTCTGTATTATATCTGTGTCTTCCTCATCTTCAAAAGAAGTACAGAATGATTCTCCTTATTTTAATCACAGAAAAAATAATAACATATTTTTGTTCTTTTTTTGGAAAGAAAAATTGAATCTGGCATGCAAACTCAGCCTCTGCAGTTATGGTTCACCATGTGTCATGAAAACAAGATCCATCTAATAATGGTTGCTGTATGGTTTCTGCAAATCAATCAACCATGTTAACACTATGCTCATGTAGAACAGGCCTGGTATTTTATGGCCCCTGGTCAATATCCGCCCATTTGTTTGTCCCTTTCTGGCTTGTATGAGGTCAATTGAAAAGTAGAAATCAAATGTCAGTAAGTGTACACCATGAACGCAATACAACTGAAATGCTTTTATTTTGCAGGTGACCACTATTTTTTAAAAATTTACGTATCTGCATGCGTGCATGCTTACACACCTTCCTAGCAATTTGTTGGAGAACAGGTATCTACAAGAGATGCTGAGTTAACTGTTAGACCACAAAAGTCTTAGCTCACATTAAAAAAGGAAAGATTGATGCAGAATGTAGAGTTTTTAACAAGACATGGACTTTTAAGTATTTACTGAAGTCAAAGGTCAAGCTGTTTGGTCAGTAGGTGGAGTACAGATCACTGTGTTTAAGGATTACAATTTGAATTGCCACTATGAGACTGAACACACAGAGAAATACAAGAACTGATGCCGAGCGGGCATCTGATGCTTTGCTAGCTAAGCTGCAAAGCCAGCAAGACATTTTTCTAAGCTTCACACATCCAGGGATAGAGCAGCCAAGACCAGTTATGTGATATCCCACAAAATCACACACACACACACACACACACACACACACGCACGCACACACACACGCACACAGTAGGCAATTTTCTGATGGCAAGTTTATCAAAGAGTGTTTGGTGAACTCTGCAGCGCTATCTACTGTGATAAAAAAGAAGCATTTGAGAATGTGTCCCTCTCCAAATGACCCTTAGCAAGAAAGATTGAGGACATGGCAGGAAATCTGGAGCTTCAGCTGCAAAACAAAGCAGACAATTTTGACTTTTTCTCCTTGGCTTCGGAGGAGAGCTGCAATGTCCACAACACAACCCAGTTACTCATCTTTGTACAGGGGACCTTTAAGATTATGGAGCAATTGTCAACCATGCATTCAGTGAAAGGGATGACAACAGGGAGTGATTTGTTCACAGAGGTAAATGCATGCTTGGACAAGCTGGGAATGAAATGGGACAAACTGACAGGTGTTACGATGGATGGTTGTCCAAATCTGACAGGGAAAAATGTTGGACTTTTGAAGTGGATGCAGGATAAAATGACTGAAATGAATCCTGAACAGATTGGTATTTTTACATTGTATTATACACACCAGGAGATTTCAAATATCTATTATTGTGCATTTAAACAATAACAATCTTATAATTTATTTTCACACAGTGTAAAAAAGGGATTACATTGGAAGGGAAATTTTACTGGAAAAAAATCTCCCTCTGGCCACAGTAACCTTTGCCACTGCTCACTGGCCCTTAGGGAACTCCAAATGTTATAGAATTTGTTCTATTTAAGCAGAACAGTAGGGTACAGAAATACTCTCATCAGTATTGTATGATGAAAAGAGTTTTTGATGAGGGTATGCTTAATCCAAGGGAAGCTTTTGAAAATGTGCTATTATTTCTAGGTAGATTTCTCTGACTAGTATTTGATTTTATGAGGGTGGGGAGGAGGAACTGAGAAGATAAATCTATTAATGTGGTACATAGTTTCACGCTTTTTCCCCCCAATTGATTCATTGATGTTAGGTGCAAAGTAATTAAAATAAGAAGAAAATCATTATACTCGATTTCCACTTCCCCATCCTTCCAATCTAGGTTTTTTATATAGTTAAAATTTCATAAGAAGAGTAAACTAAAGAAGAATTAAATTTCTTCCTCTTGTTTGATGTGTCATAGAAAGTATTGATATTTCTTGTTATGTGGAATCATAGAGGGGAATATTTAGATCATCTTATGAAGCCTTATATCCAGTGCAGGAAGCAAAATTAAATATTCCACAACATGTTGTGTGGCTCTCCAGCCTCTCTCTGAACACATACAACGAAAGTGAATCCATCACCTATCTGGGTGCTTGGTTCTATTGTCAAATTGCTCTTATTATGACTGTTTAGGATTCATCCCAGGCAAAATAAAATATATCACTTTCCATTATTTGATAACTATTTTTGCTGATCTAGATTGAGATTGCTTCTGCCTGCGATGCAGTCACATCCCACTGTTGATCTGTATTCAGTTTAAGCAGCTATTGTTTGATTACATTTCATTTGGTTGTACTTTCTCTTAAAATCAAGAACTCTATTATTACATGACTATTTTCTTCCAGTCTTCCTTTTCAAAGCATTTGTATCCTAAAATGTCCATATTCTGAGAGTCATCTCTCCAGGTCTTACTATATTTCTGTATGATTCCGTAAATTATATTTGCTTCCATGTACTAAAAGTTTAAGCTCATCTTGGTTTATTTGCTATACTGTACTCTGAACATTACTGTATAGACAAGCCATTAAATTCATGACTCTATATTCGTTCTGACCTTTTTTCCCCTACTGAATAGTTTAATAGGCACCATTGCACCAACATACCTACTTCTGTCTGTAGTTCAGAAGTTTATATTTGAGGTCTTTATTTGAAGTATTTTATCTTCTGCCTTCAAAGGATTTGGTTTAATGGTCTCCCTATGAAGCTTGTTATACTTCAGCCAAACATTTCTTTAATAGTCCTTGTGAGGTTCACTTCATTCTGTTCCAGCAATCTGTCATCCATATAAATCAGAAGATAGTCCCAAGAACCAAACATCTCCCATCAACACTCTTCCATGGACTGAATGCTTCTCAAACTTATTTCCTAGAACTTCAGAGTCATCGTGATATGATTGAAGTTGTCCTTTGGATACCTTGTCCCCAGATGGATTAGCAGAAATGGTTAACTTTTGGTGGCCTTGATACGTTTTGGAAGTTGTTTTAATTTATCCACAAGCCTTGATGCTGTCAAACTATGAACAAACTGATGGGTCTTTCTATCATTTGTTTCATCTCCATGTATCAATGAATAATCAACTATTATGAATCTTCTTTTGGTCTTGTTGTTGCAGTCTCTACAGGAACCTGCATTTCTGTCTCTTCCTCCATCATGTCTTTTTCTTCCCCTTCTTTAGGAATATTCTTTTTCAATTGCTTAAAACAGTATCTGAAACATAGATGTGGAATATCTACGCATCTTGTTCCTGGTCATCTCCCTCACCCAGTGGAAATGCTCTACTGTTTGTCTGTCCCATGGAGTGAGTCTTGTCATCTCACATGGAACACTTCCTTTATTTGATCAGATACATCTTTATATTCATTCATTAGCTAAAACATGTCAATTCATTGTGCCTATCGAGTCACTATATTATTCATTGCCTGCAAATATAAGCCAATTTTTTTTTTCCTAGGCAGGAATACAGATAAGCCTTGTAAATCATGATTGCTGGAGAATCTGTCCATTCATACAGTACCATCAGTTGAAAAGCTTTTATTGTTCTCTTCTCAAACTTTCAAAATACACACTGCTAAAGGGAAACTGTCAGTGATTCTATCTTAAGCTCTCCCATCAAAATCTTCCTGAAATTTGGTTGCATTCTATTCCTCCTACAGTCTCTGCTTACTCAGCGTGAAGCAGTCACTCAATCACCAGAACTGGTAATTGGCCTCTCTATAGCTTTCCCATAGCTTTCTATCAACAGCTTTTCAGGAGATGAACTTTTCACCTCTTTCAGTTCAATATGTCAGAACCTGTTTCTTCTGGTCATTCTATTTTCTCCTTTGTCTCTTCCTCCTTTAAATATATGCTTTGAACTCTTTTGTTTCCTCTGAGAATTCAAGACTACAATACAATTTTATCTAATTTTATCCCAGCAAGAAAAAGCTTGTAAAATTATTTGGGCTCAGAGAAAATATGATCCAAAGTCACCCACTACGTTTAATCGGAAGGAACTACGCTAAGTCTACGTCAGATGCATTGTTCCAAATACATGCTAACTCCCAGATTTTCCCTAGTATGTGCCTAACATGCCCATGGAACACATCTTTTGGGTTCTCTCATCATAGCATTTATGACAGTAAGTGTTAAAAAAACTATTTACAGATGAAGCTCTTCAAGGTTCTTCATGGAGAGATACTTTAATAGTATCAAGCAACTAAAATACTGTACAGGTAGTCTGTTGTGGTCCGCCAGAGGCCTGCGGAGCTGGCAGCAGAGTTGGACAGCGAGGAGGCTGGGGAGGAACCTAGGCCAGGTCTGGAGTCTGGAGAAGACTCGGTGCCAGAGGCAGGGATCCAGCCAGGGCCATTGGGGAGGTCTGTCCCACCTTCAGAACCTCCAGAGACTGACATGAGCGAGGCAGAGGAACAGGAGGAGCCTGTTCTCAATGCGCATAGGCGCAGAGCTGCCAGAAGGCAAGAACAGTTACAGAGGAGAAGGACTACTCAGGAGTAAGACTTGGAGATAATTGGCCCCTCCCATAGGCTATAAAAGTGGAGCAAACGGATGTGCTCGTTGCAGGAAGCAACGTTGTTCAATTCTCAGCATTTTAAGACTTGGGGATCATTGGCCCCTCCCATAGGCTATATAAGTGGAGAACACAAAAGGGTTCGTTGCAGGAAGCAACTCAGTTCATCTCTCATTCTTGTCATTGCAACTCAGATTCAGGTTTTGTTCCTGTTTGTACTTGCCAAGTTTTTCCTGCAAATTGGTCTTTGGCAGTTTGCCAAAGAAGAGCAAGGTTCGTGTGTGTTATCTGCCTTTCCCTGAAAGACTTTAGTCGGACTTGTTTTACTTTGTTTGGACTTATGACGACTGCTAATGAAAATAATTAGCAGCCGTTACAAATAAAAGACTTGCTTTACTTTGTTTGGACTTATGACAACTGCTAATGAGAATAATTAGCAGCTGTTACAAATAAAAGAGGTTTGTTCTGAAGGTGCCGTGTTATTTAATCAGGAAGCCTAGGTCAGAACATAGTCCTCGACTTACAACAGTTCATTTAGTGATCATTCAAAGTTACAATGGCACTGAAAAAAGTTACTGATGACCATTTTTCACACTTATGACTATTGTCCCATCCCTGTGGTCACATGATTTAGATTTGGATGCTTGACAAATGGTTCATATTTATGATGGTTGCAGTGTCCCAGGGTCATGTGATCATCTTTTGCAACCTGCTGACAAGCAAAGTCAATTGGGGAAGCCAGATTTACTTAACAACTGTGTTACTAATTTAACAATTGGAGTGATTCACTTAACAAAAGTGGCAAGAAAAGTCATAAAATGGGGCAAAACTACTCAACACGTTTCTCACTTAGCAACATAAATTCTGGGCTCAGTTGTGGTTGTAAGTCAAGGACCATTTGTATATTCTTTAGGATAACAGCCGGTGGTGTTTCTCTTTTACTAGTACAATGTGTTATCTAAGCTCATTGCACTAGGCTGAACAAAATGTTTTGACAAACTCCATCTATTTTACTTAACAGTTGTTGTTTTTTTTAGTAAAACCAATGAACCAGTCCTCAATGTGGTATCACACAGTTTCCTGAAAGAGGTCATAAGTCCCATTTGCAAAAAATATCTTTCCAATTTCAGATGATATACTTGCTGAAATATTTAAGTAAGGAAAAGATACTTTAGGAAAGGGAAGAGTTCTAAAAGTGATGTGTTTAATGTTTAAAGAAAGCATGGACAGGAAGCAAAAAGAGAGAGAATGCTCTAAATACAACGATGTGCTTTAAATACAATGGAAAACATTAAATATTAATCAGAACATTGATTTGTCTTCTGGAGTGCCTTTTTTCAACTTGACCCAAGCAAGTCACATGGAACAATTTGTTATCTTTATGAAAGTCTTTTAAAGTGTACCGTTCATACTGGGCAAACACTCAAAAAAGGAAAAAGGCATATTGACATAAGCAAAAACAGCCATATTCCCCAGAAGGCTCAGCACAGCTCCTTTGAAGGCTTTCTCCAGCTGTCTGCACATATTTGCATGAACGCCCATCTGCTTTGGTGATAGTCCTAGCAGAAGTGCTTCTTTGGGCATTCACACACATGCACAGGGGAAGCTTTCAAATCAATTGCACATAGTTTTCCAGTGGTTGTGGCTGCTTTAGCAATTTGAGAAATGGGACTTCACACATGCCAAGTGCTTTCTAATGTTGTTGTTGTTGTTTTTTTTGCACAGCCCTACTTGTTTCCAATAATTTTTTTAATAATGTGAGAAATCAAAATAACCTTGTGAGTCAACAGAAGAACAGAAATAATGCTTTCCAGTTATTTTAGCTATATAATTGAAAAATATAGAAGAGAACCAGGTTGACCTAATGGTTAAGGCATCAGGTTACAAACCAAGAGACTGTGCATTCTAGTCCCTCTTGAAGCATGAATGCCAACTGGGTGACATGGACCAGAGGTTCTCTTTCAGCCCATGGTTTCAGGCTAGGGCAACAAGCTGGTCAGTCAATTACTACTATAACCAATTGATCCACTCTTGATTGATCCAAAAACAATGGACCCTGCACTTGTGGAAAAATGCTATGAAGGAAAAAAGAAAAGAAAACTGTAAACCACTATATAAAAGGTTCAAAAAAATCTCTGTTCCAATATGAGTTATAATTTTTGTTAGGTTACTTATTGGTGCTTGGTGTGTAATATTTTAAAACGGTACTTAAATGATTTAAAAAAAAAGTTAATCTAGCTATTTGTATGACATGGCAATGTTTCTTCTTGATTTAGCAGAAGGCCATACGTTATACCTTAGTCAAATTAATAAAATCCCCTCCTTATTTGGATTGTTTGAATCTGTTACTCCAGTATCACTTTATTGATTACACTAAAGAAAATTAATCTTGAATGTCTCCCCAGGGGTTACGCTGGGCTGCTAAAAGCATTTAAACACCAAGAAAATACACCTGAATCTGCAAAATCCGTTGCTGTTGTTATTTTCTTAAGCAGCTGGGAGCTTTCATTATCTGAGTGTGTTAAACTATAACCCTCGAGGCGGAGTTGAGCAAACTCCTGCCATCTTATCTTGGAGCAAAATATTGATTCCTCGGTACTAAGGATCTAAAAAGTTGCAGCTGAGACCCTATTTGCACAAATTGTATAGTAAGAATTCTACTTAAGTACTGCTTACAGTGCAGTCAGATTCAGACCCTCTTCACTTTTGTCAATTTTGTTATGCTGCAGCCTGATTCAACATTTGTTAAAATTCAATTTTTCTCATTAATCTACACTCAGTACCCCATAATGACAAAGTGAAAACAGAATTTTACAAATGTCTGTAAATTAATTAAAAAGAAAAAAGAAAAAACTAAAATATCACATTGGCATAAGTATTCAGACCTTTTGAAACAACATGTGAAATTTAGCTCTGGTGCCTCCCATTTTTCTTGATGGTTGCTGACATGTTTCTACACCTTGATTGGAGTCCACCTGTGGTAAATTCAATTGATTGGTCATGATTTGGAAAGGCACACACCTCTCTATAGAATAGCGGTTCTCAACCTGTGGGTCGCGACCCCTTTGCGGGTCGAATGACCCTTTCACAGGGGTCGCCTAAGCGTGTGCTAGCCCGCCACACCCCCTTTGTCACCTCATCGCGCGCGGGGAGGGGGCAGGGAGGGGGTTTTGGCAGTGGGGCGGGGGTCGCGGCATTAGGAAGGTTGAGAACCACTGCTATAGAAGGTCTCACAGCTGACAATGCATACTATAACAGAGCAAAAGCCATGAGGTCAAAGGAAGTGCCTACAGAGCTCAGAAACAGGATTATTGCAATTATTGGGGAAGGCTAGAATAAAATTTCTGCTACACTGAAGGTTCCTAAGAGCACAGTGGCCTCCATAATTCTCAAATGGAACACATTTGACACAACCAGGATTCTTCCAAGAGCTGGTTGCCCAGGGCCTTAGTAAGAGAGATGATGAACCCAATGGTCACTCTGACTGATGTCCAGAGTTTCTGTGTGGAGATGGTACAGAGTTTCAGAAGGACAACCATCACTGCAGCCTTCCACCAATTTAGATTTTATAGCAGAGTGGCTAGACAGAAGCTTCTCCCCATTAAAAGACACATGAAAGCCTGCTTGGAGTTTGCAAAAAAGCACCTGAAGGACTCTCAGACTGCGAGGAACAAGATTCTCTGTTCTGATGAAACCAAGATTGAACTTTGTTGTTAGCTGCAAAGTCGTGTTCGACCCATCGCAACCCCATGGACAACGTTCCTCCAGGCCTTCCTGTTCTCTACCACCCTCTGGAGTCCATTTAAGCTCATGCCTACTGCTTCAGTGACTCTATTTGGCCTCTATTCTAAATTTTATGTCTGGAGGCTGCCCAATATCATCCCAACAGTGAAGCATGATGGTGGCAGCAACACCCTGGGGATGTGTTTTTCAGCAGCAGGGACTGGGAGACTGGTCAGGGGCTGAATGGAACAAAGTACAGGGATATCCTCAATGAAAACCTGTTCCACAGCGCTCAGGACCTCAGTCTAGGCTGAAGGTTCACTTTCCAACATGACAACAATCCTAAGCATACAGCCAAGACAACTGAATGTAGATCAATGAGAAAAAATGAATTTCAACCACTGTAAAATCACGCTGCAGCATAACAAAATTGACAAAAGTGAAGGGGGTCTGAATACTTTCTGAATGCACTGTAAGTGCTGCCCATATATGTATCATCACCATGATTCTTCCCTGCTCTAAAGCCAGGCTCTTTTTTATTTTTATTTTTTTTATTTTTTAACTATGAAACACTTCACAAATTTGCACTTCATCCTTGCACAGGAGACATGCTAGTCTTCTCTGTATCATTTCAATGTTAGCAAATTTGTTGCCTAAGAGGGCATCTCCAAAGCCATGTTCTTAAAGGGTTCGATATTTAAGGGAGGGTTTTGCCTGTAATGCCATATTACTGGTTTCACATTCTGATCTCTGCACACTTTGTAGACTGAATGGGACACATATATTAGCACAGATATAGGTTCCCAATGGGACTTCGGGCTGAAAACAGAGAGAAAATGAGTTGGAGATGGCAAACACTGATGTTAAAGGAAGGTGAATAAAACTCAGTGAATTTCCAGTTCAGTATCTGGTCAGTTTGCTTCTTCTCAGTGATTTCCCTGGCTATATGGCAATATTCTATTTAATCCATGGAACAGTCTCATAGACATGAATGGTCCTTAAGTCAAAATCCTGTCAATTTCAATGTTTCTACTTTAACTGAAACTAAATCTGGATCCCAATTAATTAGATAATGTCCCTTCTCAGGCCTAGGAAGGATCAAACATTTTTAATCTTTTCCTGGAACCTTAACCTTTCAAATATTTTCAGAAAGATATTTCAAACACACCAGTGATCATAACATTTAAAAATGCATTGATAGCAGTGGTGAAATCCAAATTTTTTTACTACCGGTTCTGTGGGCGTGGCTTGGTGGGCATGGTGTGGCTTGGTGGGTGTGGCTTGGTGGGCGTGTCAGGGGAAGGATACTGCAAAATCCCCATTCCCTCCCCACTCCTGGGGGAAGGATACTGCAAAATCCCCATTCCCTCCCCACTCCTGGGGGAAGGATACTGCAAAATCCCCATTCCCTCCCCACTCTTAGGGGAACGATACTGGGTAATCCCCATTCCATCCCCACTCCTGGGGGAAGGCTACTGCAAACTCTCCATTCCCTCCCCACTCCCGGGGGAAGGATCCTGCAAAATCTCCATTCCCTCCCCACCCCCGGGGGAAGGATACTGCAGTGGGTGTGGCTCCACCGCACTCCTGGGGGAAGGATACTGCAAAATCTCCATTCCCACCCCACTCCTGGGGGAAGGATACTGCAAAATCCCCATTCCCTCCCCACTCCTGGGGGAAGGATACTGCAAAATCTCCATTCCCACCCCACTCTGAGTCCAGCCAGAGGTGGTATTTGCCAGTTCTCCGAACTACTCAAAATTTCTGCTACCGGTTCTCCAGAACCTGTCAGAACCTGCTGGATTTCACCCCTGATTGATAGTAGTTGTTTGTTCCTTGTACTTTCCTGCCATTTTTCAACCATAT
Source organism: Thermophis baileyi (assembly GCA_003457575.1). Taxonomy (NCBI): domain Eukaryota; kingdom Metazoa; phylum Chordata; class Lepidosauria; order Squamata; family Dipsadidae; genus Thermophis; species Thermophis baileyi. Next base: position 4,339,732 of record QLTV01004400.1, read on the forward strand.
CTTCTCTGAAGGTGGCAAAATTAAACCATTTCATTAAGACATTTCAAATTGAAAAGTAGCTGGAAGGAAAAGTAGTTGGGGAAAAAAACTGGTTTGCATCAGCACATTAAACTTGAAGTAGAGCAACAAGACTAAATCTGCTATGCTTTTTCCACCTACCTCAGGATCTTTGAAGTTCATGATCTTCTCACTGAGTAGGTATGCATTGAAACATCATTTTAATCTTCTTTCAACTGTTAAACATACTTGGCAAAAATGGGCAAACAGTAGTGTCTCGGATGGCTCCAGTTTCTTTAAAATTTACATGTGAATAATTACATGGGATAATACACATTGTGAAAAATCACCTGTCATTTCTTTGAAGATAGGTTTGGGTTAAATGTAGTTAATTAATAAATAAATAGAAGAATCTGATGTGGTTGTCATTTGACTATTTTGTGGTTCCTTATGTTGCCTGTTAGGTAATTTTATCTGATTCCTAAATGGCAGTAAGAAAACTTAGCAGATGGTCTGAATATATATTAACATTCCCATTGTGTGTATAGCTCTGTTTTTCTTATTTTATAATTAAAAATCAAACACAGGGAGCTAATAAGAGCTTTAAATTTATTCATGCTAAACTCCAGGTTTTGGGTTGAGTGTATGAACAACTGAGATCACAATTAAAGAAGAAAACACTCTCATTTTTACATCAATATAAATAATAGTTAGGTATCAAATTTCAGCCTGGACTTTGATAAAAGAATGGTCTAGAAAATGGCATTTTAGTAATAAAGGGACTTTAGAAGAGGGATAAATTTGTTGTATATATCCTGGCAATATAAATAATTTCTTTTATTGTGTGACTATAACATGGTAAACAACATGAACTGCAATCATTAAACTTGGAATATGCTACATAAATGTTACTACTACTAAATAACTAAGAATATATTTCAAGAGTTCATTAGTTCTTATTTTCTATTACCTCTCTCTCCCAGTTTTGTCTTTTGGGAAGATTTGGAAGAAAACACTTTATTAAAATTCTTCACATTTCAATAGACTCGTCCCTCAAGATTTTAGGAATAAAACATCTTTGCAGGAAACAAATACTGTATGTGAACAATATAACACTACAAAATGCAGAGTCTGTTATTTTCCAATTTCATATCTAATATATTTACATTTCTTCTAAACTATTAAGAAGAAAAAAGGAAGAAAGGATTTTAAAAAATTAAAAATGCATGCCCATTTTGCTATTCTTGTGGCATAGTAAACACTAAAGAGCAGGCTTGCCATTTGAACTTTATATAAAAATTGGATGGAAATATGAGGATTTTTCTTAGCCTGAATATGAAGCATTGTCATGCAGTGGACTGGATTTCTCATAGGAGAGAATCTGTTATTTATTATTAATGAATTGTCATATTTATATACTGGTTTATGGCAAAAGCTTAAATCGGCTTGCATGGATGTCTTCTGGGCTTTTATCCACATAACAACAATCCTGTGATTTAGATTGGTCTGAGAGAATGTGACTAGACCCAAGTTTCCCAGAATATTATAAACTTCTTCATAGCTCTTCATACATATATGCAGAGGTGGGCGTCACATAATGTAACAACCGGTTCGGCCAGCACCGAAAATGTGAGCGCGTACATCAGGGGTGGGTTCCAACTTACTTCTCTGCCAGTTCGCTCCCTCCTGCACCATGTGGGCACGCCTCGTGGGCGCACATGCGCTTTGCACGTGCGCGCATGCGCAGTAACAAAAAATCCGAAAATAATAATAATAATAATAAAACAAAGCTGAAAAAAAGATGGCGACCGCATGCACAGTGCTGGAAGTCAGCTTCTGCGCATGCTCAGAAGGAAAAAAAAATTCCAAAAAAAATTTCAAAAAAATAAATAAAAAAAATCGAAATTTTTTTTAAAAAAGATGGCGGCCCCCACGGACCGGCATTGACCGATCCGGTTCAGTGACATCATCATGACATCACCAGCGGGCCGCTACCAGTTCGGGAGAACCGGTCCGAACCGGGAGGAACCCACCCCTGGCGTGCATGTGCTTCGCTCGCTCACGCACCTTCTGCGCATGTGTGCAGCTTCAAAACCACGGCAATATAGGATGGGTGTGTATATTTAGAGACTTTTGTTACCCCCACTCCATACATACCATTTAGTTATTATGCAAGAGAATCATATAGATACAATAAATCTCAATATTATTTGTAATACTCAATTATAGGTGCTGCAGGAAGCTTGGAGGGTGAGGAAAAATGAGTAATAACTAAACCAATACAAATTACATCTGTCAGGGCATACATTTGGAAATGTTTTGTGTGCATAATAAAGCAAAATAATAAAGCCCCAAAGTCATTTAGAGAGATAGTAAGGAATTAATCTTAGTTTCCAACTTTGTTCACAAAAGGTACAGTACAATCCACACTGAGGCCCTTTATTCCCCAAATGATATTCACAGATTACAAAAAACACTTTCAAGAAGGTAAACACTGAAAGTATTTGTCTTTACTTGCTTATTTGGATAAAGGATGTTGATAACCATTTCCTTCCTCTGATTTTCACTGACAGAGTGAAAGTGAAAGTGTAGAAGTGTCACATAATCATATATATAATAGCAATAGTATGTAGCACTTAGACTTATATACCACTTAATAGTGCTTTGCTCTAAGCAGTTTAGAAAGTCAGCATATTTGCCCCCAACAATCTGGGTCCTCATTTTACCAACCTTGGAAGAATGGAAGACTGAGTCAACCTTGAGCCAGTCAGGATTGAACTCTTGGCAGTGAGCAGAGTCAGACTGCAATACTGCATTCTAACCACTGTGCCACCACAGCTCCTAATGTAATTCTAGGTCTCCCAATGTGGTTCCTGGGGGCTACACTATGCCACAGACTACTTCCTTAGTGCCCACTTGGTCACTGGAAATTACATGATTTTCTAATTTTCTTTTTAAAAAATTTAAAGGGAAACTTGCTGATGTGAACAAAGAAATGTAGAAAGCCTCCTACAGAACAGTGGCCTAGAGAAGATGGTATATAGCATTCTAATAAATTGAGGATTTTGTAGCTAGGTTCCTCATAGCAGCCATTTTGTAAACAGATAAGTAATGCCATCAATCATTTCATGTGATTTTTTACAACCCATCCAAATAGTCAATGGGCCTAACAGTTCAAAAAACCTAGGCTCAGCCTGCTTTGCTTTATCTCAGCCTGAAAGTCCCTTTATTCTTCAAGGTTGAGAGCTTCATGTAAGGTATGAATTCTCCACCACAAAGCTTTTAGCTCTGGATTCCATTCCACCAAGACCATAATTAATTCCCCCCTCTTCCATTTTTTAAAAGGATGCTAAAAACAATAAATGTATATTTCATTGTAACATCACTGGTTATATTTCTTGTATCAGCGTTCCAAGTAATGCACCCATAGAAAGCAGAACTCCGAGGCAGGTAGATTCCTCAAAGAGCAATTTATTGGATACATCATATTGGCACAACTGGTGAAAACCGACTCTGAAAGTTCCCACGGTTTTCACCTAATTAAAAGATGAAAGTTCCCCCTTCCCCGACGTCATCAGTCATATTGTCCAATAGAGGTGCTGGCCGGTTGCTTGGTTAATCCACTCCTCCTCTTCCCAGACCTGTTGGAATGTCCTTGGTTCCCACAGGAAAACTTTTGTTTTGACTACAAACCCCCTCTTATCTATTTTCCCCCCTCCCTGTCCCATCTTCTGCCTTGTGGCAACCCTGAAACCTCAAAAATGGCCTCAGCCAGGTTTACTTCAGGGTTGACATCTTGCTTATTCTTTCTCAATGAGAACACCATTTTTGACCAGAGAAGCAGGCAACATACACATCAAAGACTAAGGAATTCACATAGGAAGTCAAAACACTGGAAAAAAAATATTTACAAGTTGCTTATGTGAATATTCTCTAATGTTAATAGTGAGGACAAGTTTTGGAAGCAAAGATGAGCAGCAATTATATTGCCCTTTCCCCACTTCTGCTCCCATTTCATGCCTTAATTTTAGTCTGAAAGGGCAAATTTGGTCATTTTACCACTCAGATTTAGGAAGGTACTAAGGAGCCACAATTGGGTTCCATATTGCCTATCAAATGATGACTGGATCATCAAGGAACACATAGCTTTCCAGATCTTGATGGGCAATAGTAGTATGTAGATGGGGATTTCTGGGAAATGGAAGTTTGGAATCACAGGGAGGTTCCCTTTTCTCTACCCCTAATACAAATATTATACATATTGTCAGACCTGCCCCAATCTGATCCCTTAGGAAAGAAAAGACGTTGATTCCATTTGGTTAAAGCAAAGGGTTATTTTGCTAAAGGTGTTGATTGCAGTAAAGTCAAGCCAACTCTGAAATTACTGCACTAGATGGATACAAAAATAAGGTTTAGGTTTACCTTCAGCCCATCCCTTACCCTGTGACCAGCCCGTTTCCAGCCAACCAGAGCTCACCAAGATGTTTTGAGAACTCTGAGATGTTTAGGGGTAATCTGTATATTTCTCAGGATGCCTGGCCATGGGATGCTAGGACAAACAAGATCCAGCTGCTCTGGTCCTTATCACCTGCCATTCCCTCCTCCCAATTTCCTATCACGTACACACAAAGCTTTATTACCCTTTCATCTTTTCCCCTTTCATCCTTCCCTCATCTTCGTCCCCTTTTAATCCTCCCCCCCCACTTCTTCTTTTGATGGCAGAATGCCTGTGAGGCACCAAGCCGAGCCAGGCAGAGCTGACACATATCTTGGTTACTTCACTATTTTCATGCATGTACATTCTATTATATAGTATCTGTGCAAATGTAATAAATAGAATCACATTTGTAGATATCTCACAAATTATTTAAACATACCGTATTTTTCACACTATAAGACGCACCGGACCATAAGATGCACATTAGCTTTAGAGTACGAAAAGAAGAAGAAAAAATCTGCCTCTGCCTCCCAGCATCCATCTGGTATTCATCTGGCTAGTGTCCTTGCAGCAAACAGCCAACAGCCTGGTCAGCTTCAGCACGTTATCACAGCCCCAGCACATGGCTCGTCAGGGCTCCACTCCGTTGCTCCCACCACCGGTCAACTCAACTGAGCTGCTGCTGCTGCTGGGGAACCCTGGAGCCTTTGCTGCCGAGCAGCTGATTGGTGGTTGGATCAGCCTCCCGGAATACCGCCGAGCAGCTGTTCTAGGCAGTGGGGATCACTGCTGCCTATCACCGCCGATCGCCGCCGATCACCGCCACTGCTGTTTGCCATTCCCACAAATCACCATTTGGCGGTGGTGATTGGTAGTGATTGCCGGTGATTGCCGGTGATTGCCGGTGATTGGCGGCCATGGCGGTGAACGACGGCAGTGAACGGTGGCGATCGGCAGTGATTGGCAGTGGCGGTGGCGATTGGCAGTGAACGGTGGCAATTGGTGGCGGTGATCCCTGCCGCCTAGAGCAGCTGGTCAGCAGTATTCTGAGAGGCCGATCCAACTGCCGATCAGCTGCTTGGCAGCGAAGGCTCCAGCATTCCCCGGCAGCGGCGAATGGTGGCAGCGGTGACAGGCAGCAGCGGCGAACACCACTGCCGTACCAACCCCCCTCCCCCGCCGCCACAATATTTGCTCTATAAGATGCACAGACATTTCCACCCACTTTTTTGGGGGGAAGTGCATCTTATAGTGCAAAAAATACGGTATTTTGTTGCTTAGCAAATAGCTATAGTTTTTCAGTAGGTGCCTTGGCCACCTTAGTATAAAATAAAATCTTCCTCTCTTCCTCTCTTCCTCCCTCCCTCCCTCCCTCCCTCCCTCCCTTGATTTCATTTGCATTGTCATAGCCACATTTAAACACTGTTCTGCTCCCACTGCAAGATCTGCATTCATGGATGGTACACTGCTTTATTTTCTCAAACAGGTCTAAACAGGAAGCTGTTTTGGTTCCTGCCACCATCTATTAACATTGATTGCTCCATGCAATTAAAGCTGAGGTATATTTGGAGGCAATAACCACTTAAGTTCTTAATCTTCACTAGTGGCATCTAACTAGCATATCCAGCTCTCTCCAAAGCATAAGGTTGTTAGTAATTAGTATTAGGAAGCAACTTTGAAAACAAAGCAAAAAACAATTTGTGTTTTCCTCAGGTTACAGCAATGTAGGAAACAAATTTATAAGGTAGGCTATTTCATTTACCTTTTCTATCTTCCCACAATTAAACTTAAAAATACAGGCTCAGTTTCTCTTCATAACAACAGTTGGCTGATCAAGAAACTGAAGCTGGCCAATGAACATAGCAATAGCAATAGCATTTAGACTTATATACTACTTCACAGTGCTTTACAGCCTTCTCTAAGCGGTTTACAGAGTCAGCATATTGCCCCCAATAATCTGGGTCCTCATTTTACTGACCTCGGAAGGATGGAAGGATGAGTCAATCTTGAGCTGGTAAGAATGTATGTTTTAATGTTGTATGTACGTTTGTTTTTTAAAGAAGAAAATTAATAAAAATTATTTTAAAAAAAAAAGAATTGAACCCCTGACAATCAGCAGAATTAGCCTGTAATACTGCATTCTAACCCCTGTGCTACCACAGCTCAATAACATAATAATTATTTAGGAGTATTCACTTTATAGTTTTTTTAAAACACTGATTTGCATCCCTTTGCTGACAACCAAGGCAGAAATTGGTTTAGCTGGGTTTTTTTTTTTTTAATGTTAGCAAAGTTGAAAGGATGGAACCAAAGAAATGTGAAATGATCACCAAGTTGACACATGATATCTGTACCACAATCAGCTACTCCTCATTTAGCTTTAAATGGCATATCACGACAACTGCAAGGAATAATCAAAGTTTTGCTTTTTTTGAGAAAAGAAGTCCTGAAGTCTAGAGTTATATATAAAAAACTAGGCCTTGCTTTACTGAAAACCAAAAATGAAATTGTTTTATTTGGGTTTTTTTTTTTTTAATTTTAGCAAAGTTGAAAGGATGGAACCAAAGAAATGTGAAATGATCACCAAGTTGACACATGATATCTGTACCACAATCAGCTACTCCTCATTTAGCTTTAAATGGCATATCACGACAACTGCAAGGAATAATCAAAGTTTTGCTTTTTTTGAGAAAAGAAGTCCTGAAGTCTAGAGTTATATATAAAAAACTAGGTGTCATGCTTCATAGAAGCATGATCAGAGTTCTAATTCAAGAATTTTGTGAACATATCACAGTGGCACACTTTCAGAATTTTATCTCTCAACCTTGAAGAATAGAGGGATTTTCAGGCAGAGATAAAACGCAGCAGGCTGAACCAGCAGTTGAGCTTTTTCTTTTTCTGTCATACAAATGGAAGCACATAAGGGATCAAACATAACTCATAAAGCTTTAGACAGTATTAGTATATGCAGCTATTAATCAGGCTATAACATGCTTTGATTAGTTCATTTGGAAACAACCCTATACCTTACTGAATTAGATCATAAACGCAAGGCAAGCCTTAAGGAGATTCAATTTACATTTTGAAAATGGAGAAGATATAAAGCTGTAAATATAGAGATGTAAAAAAGGAATGAAAAAAAAGAAAAAGAAATTGGATTGGATTTCTGGTTCCATCTCTTGGACACTTGCCTCAGCACAAATTTTACTAGTTTATCCAGTAATGACCATCCTGTGTTCCAGACCATTGACTCCTAATGACTTCCACAGTTTTCAAAAGCTAGATTCTGATTTTTGCATACTCCTCAGAACATGCATAACCAATTACAAAATGACATAGCCAGTTACACAAATTTGTTATAGCTGCCTTGCACCTAAAACATTATAGGATAAAAAGCAAATTTCCCATGTTGCTTTGCTGTTTTTTGAATTCCCTCTTAGCCTTTTCCTACAGAGCTTTCACTACAGAAATAAAGCCTTTTTAGCAAGCACTGTGGGAAAAGACTAAGAGAAGCCTTATCTTATAACATGGGCTGAGATGGGTCCCAGGCTGGGTGGATCCATTTGAGCTGGGAAGAGTTCTATGGTACACGTAAAGGTGTTCAACAGGAGGACCCCTTGGCATGCTCTATAGGACTTTCAGATGACTAGGGGTGGCACACATTACAGAATTTTCTTCAGCCAGAGTCACATTGCTTGGAGTCCCCTCCAAGCTGCTTACCAAAGTTAAATGGTGTGGAAAAGTTCCTTTGATGCTACTTGCTCTCCCAGTTACTCATAATCTAATGAAGGTTGGGAACAATTATCTTGACTGTTCTTACTGGAAGAGAGAAGCCAAATGATATTGGAAAGCAGTTGAAACAGTAGAGGAACATGAAATGATTATTATGATATTGACCTCTTCTTGTTGGACCAAAAGATCTTCAGAACTCACTGTTGGAGATAATTGTTAACAGCCAACTCAGTGTGGGCTGAAAGGGTCTTGGTGAAAGTTGTGTGCAATCCTGAACAAACAGCCTAGAATTATTTTGGCCAGCAATTGTGTAGAGCAGAGGTGGGCAACTTTATGACCTGGAGACTTCAACTTCCAGAATTCCTGAACCAGGAGGATGACTCATAAAGGGCCATACTTGCCCACCTCTGGTGTAGAGAATGGAGGGGACCTTCTCCCATATACTATCAAGGCCACCTGTCATGGTTAGGGCCAGGCTGGAAACTTCGTTTTCATCCTCTCGTAGAGAGAGGTCTAAAAGTAAAGATATCCTCCATACAGCTGCCACATTCAGAAAATATGGAGCATGTTGTAGGGCAGAGTTGGTGATCTCCCTCCAATGTGAAAACTGAGCCCCCTGAACACCCCCCCACACACACACACATACACAGAGAGAGACCTTTAAAATTAAAGGTACCAGTATTTTGGGAGAAAAATCTGCTTCTGCCTCAGCAAGCATCAGCTAAGCTAATGAGGAACTAGGTACAAAAGCTTGAAAGCGCAGCAAATAATGCAAAGATATTTTGCTGGTAACCACATTGCTTTCAAGACCCATAATCTTGGAAGTAAATTGTTCTATCCTGGTGTGTTTGACCCTGTGATTCTCCCTGGAGTATATCTCTGCCTTGACATCCACATCCCAGCATTTTAACTTCTAGTTTTAACTATGCAGACTAACATTTCTTCCTCATAATTCAACTGTAATAATGCTCTCTCTCATGACTTTGATTGAGTGTCCTTTTGGTTTCACTGAAGCAAACTGAATCGATTCTACATCCCAATTAAACCAAGCAAATCTGAGTCATTTTGCATAGGAGTGCCTCATCCTTCCTCAGTTTAGGCATAGTAATACAAGAGCCTGATGTGACATCAAGAGTTTTCATACTGCCTGGCGTCTCCAACGATGGATTTGAACAGAAGCAAGGAAACCCATAGAAGGGATTGATGTTATTCTTTCTTATTCTCTGACATTAAGGCAAACAGTATAAAGGGCCGCTGTTTCAGAACCAACTATAGGAGTGTTGAAATTCTATCTCGGAGAAAATAATGAATTCACTTTATCACAAGAGAGAATGCAAGAAATGGTGGTTCAACTATTTCAAGGAGAATCTTTTGTTTGGGAAATATGGATTGTTTTTCTTTCATTCTGCTTTGCTTGAATAACCCACTGTAAGAAATGGGTTAGCACATTATGTTTTCTTTATAGACTCTTTGTTCAGTAAATGTAGACTCTTCTGATCTGAACTAATTTACAAATTATTATTTATAGGTAATGTTATAGTAAGAATTGCTTATTTCAGTTATTGACATAAATTCATTATTGTTTAAAATAGCATGTCTCAAGACAAAACAATATGTTAGTCATTTAATTCTACATTAAGATCAAGGTTTGGTTTTGTTCTGTTTATCATACATCCAAAGTCATAGTGATACTGAGATCTCAGTATAGAACAGGGATGGGCAATTAATTTTCCCAAGGCACCACATGAGAAACTGGAACTGTTGTGGAGGCCAACATTGCTGCTACCCTGCCCCATCTCCTGATACCAACACTTCACTGCCACTCCACCCTCTGCTGATGCCACTCTGCTCCTGCCCCCTCTGCTGAAACTGTCCCGCTCTCCACCCCCAAACCCAAACCCCAGATGCTGGCAACACTGCATCCCCCCACCAATGTCGCCATGGGCTGGATGTGACTCACAGGCTGTAAAATGCCCAGTATTAGGTATACCACACCTAAAATTCTTTTTTTTAAAAAAAAACCTTATTCAGTGCTCTCTCTGTGTGTGTCTCTCTTGCTCTCTCTTGCACATCAAAAACCTAATTAGGATTACAGCAAGAGTGAAGAAAAATAATGTAGCACCACAAAGTTTAATAGTCATTCCAAAAAATGTTGAAAGTGTTGTTTTATGTTATTTTTTTCATTTTCTTTTCTTTTCTTGTACTTTTGGCTTTTTCTTTGATTTTTGTCTGTTTTCTTTTTTCGTGTGTGTGTGTGTGTGTGTGTGTGTGTGTGTGTGTAATTGAAAACTTAAAACACATTGCCATTTCAGCAAGGCATTAACTGGATCAAGAATGGATTCGCTCATCTGCATAGCAGTTTTGATTCACTTTGCTGCCCTTTCTTCATTGTGTTATGCAAGGACATGATCATGATTATGAATCCAGGAAGTTTAATTTTATTTTAATAATTAGAATCCAGGCTGCTCAAGGCCAAGGATTGTATGACACCCAGTTATTATTATTAGATTTCGGAGAAGAATAGAGCTTAAGTCAGATGCAAGAGAATTTGTAGCAAGCAATTAGGAGCACGCATAAGGTTAATTAGCCAAGGAATCAAGAGAAGATTCTTTGTGGAAGGCAGAGTAAATAAGAAGTAAGATATCAGGGGGTGGAAAACTTTCTGATAAGAAAAAAAATGTGTGATTTCAGGAACCATGCAATTGCCATTTGAAAAAAAACAAAAGCAAAAATGAAAAAGCGACAACAACAAACAACAAACGGGAATTTAGTTTTCACCAGAGAGTCATAGAAGTTACTCCAAGTCCACATGGTAGTTGCAGGTATACTTAGCTAGAGCCCTAGAGAAATACAGTAGAAGCATGCAGGAGAATTCCTGGCATATTTTTGTTTAGCTATAAAATAAATGAATCTCATCTTTGGCTTACTATAATGCATGTAGGAATGCATTGAAGCTTTAGTATGGCTGGCCCCAAACTTTGTGTTACCAGAGGCAGAATATCAGCTTTCCCACTTACGTTCTAAAACTCACAAATCCTCTTTCAAAAATTGTCCCTAGGCTTATTTTGCAGGAGGATTTGTGTTCACCACTTGCATTGAAGCAGCCCCATTCTTTGTTTTACAAGAGCTGTTTCTAAGCTTGTTTGGTTCAGCATCTTTCTGCTTTCCACAGTCTCTATTACTCTGGTGATTATCCATCTTAGAGATGCTACTTATCTAATATGGATCCTCCCTATTAGTTAATTTTATGATTTTAATATGCAGCTCAGCCAGAAACGAGTCTTGTTCAAATAACTCATATTGTAAAGAATTAAAGGCCAGAAAGCCAAAAGGGACATGGGATTGCTTAGAGGAATTCTTCTCATTGTGGTTCCTATTGTATGTCAGCACTGCAATCTAGCATGTTTAAGTGTCCAACACAAGTTAAAAATAGACTGATGTGAATTAATTGGCCATTTCTTGGCAAGGTGCACCTACTGAGCCTGTAGCATGCTTAAGCCAATCATTTACTAAGGGTCTATATTTATTCACAAAGTAAATTCCTTCAAAATCAAACAAAATAAATGTATTTTTTTTTAAAAAAAACACCCTACCTACATAACAGTTACCAGGTAATTAGAATGTGGAGAATGTTATCATTTTACGTATTTATTTATTAGCTATGTACGAGACCTTCAGGAAATAATTTAATATTATTTCTCTCAGATTTTTTTACTACAGCTTTATCTGATATATCAAATTGTCAGGCAAATCATACATCCAGTAATTGGATAGGTCTGCAATGTGTTGTAAATTAAGAAAGGGGGGGGGAGGATAACAAAGAGATAAATATGTCCAAGGGTGTGATTTATTCTAACTTGTAGCAGTTTGATTCAGATTTGTCCTTCCTCTCCCAAAACAGAATGAAAAATTGTGTGGTGATAATTAGGTTTGCCACACCGTCAGCCTCTTTGTTTACAAATCATTCCCAACTCCCTTTAAAACCAACCTGCAATTTATCCAATTGTCCTGACATTTCCAGATCAAACACTTTCAGCACAGTGTTATCTACAGGTTTGCTGCAAAGCATCTTCAGCCAATCACTGCTTACTCTTTAGGGTCAAATTAGATAATCATTGACTGTAATGTCTCCAGGGTTTTCAGTGCTCTGAATTAACAAATATCGTGTCTACCTTCTCTTACAAAAAGATAAATAAGCCGCGCATATTTGTCTGCATGTATGCTATTAGTAGAATTGCCCAGTGGCTTGCAAAATCTTTTTCCTCTATGCCATGGGTGTCAAACTCGCGGCATCATGTTGCTGTCATGTGACGTTTTGTGATGTTTTTCCCCTTCGTGAAGCTGGGGTGGGCCTGTGCATGACACATCTGGCCCATGGGCCACTAGTTTGACACCCTTGCTCTAGGGCATGCTACTCTGATAGTTGCAAAGAAAAAAAAATGGAACCATTTATAAATGCTCTGAGAAAGCTCAAAATCTTTCAATTCACAATAGGCCTAGATCAGTAATGTACAAATAGACCTTGACTTATGACCATTCATTTAACAAGCATCTGAAGTTACACCAGTGCTGAAATAGTAACTTAGGACTTGTCCTCACACTTACCGTAGAATGGTTGCAAGGGTCCCCACAATCATGTGATTAAAAATTCTAGCACTTGGCAATAGCATGTATTTATGCTGATTTAGCATCCGGGGTAATGTAATTGTAATTAATTAATAAAATAAAATAAAATAAAATAATAAAATTATACAGGATTGTTTGTTTCATTTTCAGAGACAGATAGAAATTTTGAGATACTGATTTATGATTTTTTTTTTAAAGGAAAGATTTGCATCCACTGCAATTACTCCAGCTGTAGACATTCTGCTGCTATTTTTTTTTTTATTGTTAAGAAAGAATGGCACCAATTGTAAGGGAATGCTACTTCATTCTTAACATAATTTTTAAATCTTTAAAGCTACAGTCAGTCATTAGATTCAATGCATGATCAGCATATAAGACCACTTAAGGTATCAATGCAGAAAACCTAAAAAAAAAAAGAAAAGAAAAAAAGGTGATCCATCATATCCTTAAATGGCTGATACCATTTGGAAATACTATTTATAGCTTTTACTTTTTATAGTTTAACCGCCATAACTTATATCCAATGTAGGATTACTCAACAACTACAATTTATGGATGGAATGTTGTATATTCTCCTCAAGTTCCAAGATTGCCTCACTTGTTTAGGTCTTATCTGCATATTATTTAAAAAATAATTTGTCCTCACCAGTACAATGTCACTATTTTACTCTCCTTCACATCACTGGTTGGAAATTAAACTCATTATCACAGATCATTAGTCTGCACTTCACTTGCTTATAAGAAAAATAAAGTTACAGTAATGAATACCAAGGGAACTACTCAGTCTCTAACGGACAATTTTATAATGTGCATATAGTGGGGGAGGAAGGGTCTCCATTGGCTTTAGCTTAGCTAATTGAACAGGATAAATTTGGGTTTTGTGCTTTGTAAGGCAAATGAAATAACAGAGAGTTGTTATCAAGATTGAAGACAGCAAGACACCCACTTTCTATTTTACCCTAGTCTTCTTATCATTCTCTTCATAATTATAACCCATGTTTAGAGATACATGGATTACTCTCTATCAGGATGTTAGTGACAACCAAATGCAGCATAGATTTAGCCCAAATCAAAGGTGGCAACAGGGTATAGTCAGTAATATCTTCCTTGATCCCTCTCTCAACTGATTTTTTTAAAAGACCCTTTTTAGTAATAAAATTAATTAATGAAGACTGTGATTCTAGTCTTGCCTTAGGCATGAAAGTTAGTTGGGTGATTTGGGGCCAGTCACTTTCTCTCAACCCAACTCACCTTGCAGGGTTATTGTTCCAGAGAAAATCAGGGAAACAAGTATGAGGTATGTTCATGGTCTTGAGATGTTTATACAAATAATAAAGGCAGGATTAAAAAAACAGTCTAAATACCTAAATGTTCCTAAGCAAGTCACTAGCTTCAAACATACCAGTGGACCCCACAAAAGCATAATGAGAATCCTTGTTCAGAAAGTAGACAGTTGTGGCAAAGAACATTATCATTTTCAATATTGGTGCTAGCTTTATTATTATCCCAAAGGTGCTTTTTCAAGAGGCAATTGGATTTTCTTGTTTTTCTTTGAAGACGTTTCGCTTCCCATCCAAGACGCTTCTCCAGCTTGAAAGATCTTCAAAGAAAAACAAGACATTCCAGTTGCCTCTTGAAAAAGCACCTTTGAGGGAACCATGACCTGGATGACTGAGAATCTCCATAGAGATTTAGCTTTATTATTATTATAATGAAATATCTACAAAATTGGCACATTATGTTCTTAGACTCCTAGCCATATGTAAATAGATTTTCTGTCTGGCACAAGAAATCAGGAAGCAAGGTGGTTCAAATGACTACAAGTTTATTGCATGCTAACACTCTCTGCAAGAATCTGAACTATTAATGTTCAAAGCAAATTGGTGGTAGATAAATAGTCAACAGCATTCAAGTTGCACTGGACTTTGATCTCTTGTGAGCATGAAGGGACTTGAGACTGATGGTGTGCTTGACCCCTCCCTCAGGCTCAGCCTGGTCATCTCTTATACTTAAGGAAAGAAAAATTGCCTTCACAGAAACCTGATAGGCATCTGTATTGGGATTAATTAGGATTCTTAAAACATCAACTCTTCCTCTTCATCAGAGGACTCCTCATTGTCATTCTGGATATCATCAGTTCTGATAATTGAAATAATATAAGACAATTTTTCCGTGTATTACTTTTCCCCCCTTAAGATTAAATTGAGATAAAATAATTCCATATAGATCTTTTTAGGGGACAAGAAATAAAATAAAGGAATACCTTTGAGCTCAATTTTATGAAACACTATTCCAACAGTAAATGTATTTAATAACCTTCATAAAAGCAGAAGGCATAACTTTAATTCCATGAAGGCTTTGCTTCAGAGTAATCAAGTCCAAATAATTGTGGATTTGGGGGATTAATTTAACTTATTATAAAGCAAAACATTTAGATCAAGAATTGTATAACATTTTAGTTAGAAGACTCATCTGAATTTTAAACATCAATTGAATCTCAGGACACTCTGAAAGCTACTCTGTTTGCATTATTTTCCTTTGGATAATAAAAAGAACTGTGTTGCAGGTGTAGAGAATAAGGAGGAGAACCTTGGCAGAGATAGGTCAGATCTGTTACCAAAGTGAGAGGAGGAAAGACATGGTTTAAGTCCAAAACAAGAGTAAGGCAAGCACAAACAACTCAGGCAGATACCTCTCAAATTCACATGAGTGTAGGGGGAGGCGGAGGAAGTAAACCACAGTTAGACTTGCAAAATTATGTTGCTATAGCCAATATTAATAAAGTATCCTTCATATCCTTCAACCTTTGTGGGGAAGGTTGTTGAGAAAGTGGTGGCGCTCCAACTCCAACAGCTATTGGATGAAACGGATTATCTGGATCCTTTCCAATCGGGTTTCAGGCCTGGTTATAGTACGGAAACTGCTTTGGTCGCGCTGATGGATGATCTCTGGCGAGCCAGAGATGGAGGTTTTTCCTCCATCCTGGTGCTGCTTGACCTCTCAGCTGCTTTCGATACCGTCGACCACGGTATCCTTCTGTGTCGATTAAGGGAGCTGGGAGTGGGTGGCACCGTTTTGCGGTGGTTATCCTCCTATCTCTCTGATCGTTCACAGTCGGTGTTGGCAGGGGGGCAGAGGTCGACCCCTAGGCCCCTTGAGTGTGGGGTGCCTCAGGGTTTGGTCCTCTCTCCCCTTTTATTTCACATATACATGAAACCACTGGGTGAGATCGTCCAACGGCATGGGGTGAAGTTTCAACAATACGCTGATGACACCCAGCTGTACATTTCCACCCCTCGTCAATTCAGTGAAGCGGTGGACGTAATAGACCGGTGCCTGGACGATGTAAGGG
>QLTV01004400.1:4366266-4376799 GCA_003457575.1 Thermophis baileyi
TAATATATATACAACAAAGAAAATAATTATGTACATGGTACAAAACAGGAGTATTGTGATCCTACAAGTATTCTGCTTTGCGGTATTGTGCACCACATCTTCTATTCTTTTCCTATCAAAAAGGCAACAAGTAGTCAAAATAGGGAACGCCCTTTCAAACCCTACACCTGTTAACAGTGGTGTCCCCCAAGGAAGCATTTTAGGACCCACACTCTTTATACTTTACATAAACGACCTTTGTGATCAGATTATAAGCAACTGTGTTATCTTCGCTGATGATGTAAAGCTATTCAACACCACCGACAATGCTGCTACCCTACAAAAAGACCTTGACTATCTGTCAGAATGGTCAAACAATTGGCAACTCCAAATCTCAACCAAAAAATGCTCTGTCTTACATATTGGCAAAAAAAGTCAGAACACAAAATTCAATCTGGGCGGATACGACCTCGTAGACGACCCTCACTCTGTCAAGGACCTTGGAGTACTCATCTCAAATGATCTAAGTGCCAGAGCTCACGGGTAACAGCATTGCCAAAAAGCATTAAAAGTTGTTAACCTAATCTTGTGTATCTTCTTCTCCGGTAATATTGAACTATAAACTAGGGCATACAAAACTTTTGCTAGACCAATTCTTGAATACAGCTCTTCTGTCTGGAACCCGCACTGCATATTGGACATTAATACAATTGAACTAGTCCAGAAATATTTCACGAGAAGAGTCCTCCACTCCTCTGCTCGCAACAAAATACCTTATGCCACCAGACTTGCAATTTTGGGATTAGACAGCTTAGAACTTTGCCGTCTTCGGTCCAACTTAAGCGTAGTACATAAAATTATCTGCTACAATGTCCTACCTGTCAATGACTACTTCAGCTTCAACCAAACAATACACGAGCACATAATAGATTCAAACTTATGGTAAACTGCTCCAAACTTGACTGCAGAAAATACCACTTCAGTAACAGATTTCTTAATGCCTGGAATGCACTACCTGACTCTGTGGTTTCTTCCCCAAACCCCCAAAACTTTACTCTTCAACTGTCTACTGTTGACCTCACCCCATTCCTAAGAGGTCTTTAAGGGGCGTGCATAAGCGCACCAGCATGCCTACCGTCCCTGTCCTAATGTTCCCTTTTATTCGTATCCATTTCATGTATTCATAATTATGTTTATACTTATATCTGTTATCTAATACATGCCTGATGAAATAATAAATAAATAAATTAATTAATTAATAAATTAATTATTTTTCCCAATGGTAGCACCAGAAATGAACTGCAGGAGGTGGCCACTGAACAACCAAAGTGCTTCTTTGTAAAAGGAGAATTGCCTGGGCAGAAATAATGAAGTATTTCACCATTCTTTAAAAGAAATCCTAATAATGTACAATAATTCATACATTAGGGCAGGGCTGTCAAACTCACATCGTCACAGCAACATCACATGATGTATCTGGACTTTTTCCCCCTTTGCTAAACCAGGCGTGGGCGTGGGCGTGGCCGGTGCGTGATGCATCCGGCCCATGGGCCGCGAGTTTGACAGCCCTGCATTAGGGCTTTGGGTCAGGATCATGGCTGAGCCACTTTACTTTTTGGTTCTGTCTTTCAGTCAGTTGTATTCTTTTTCTTTACAATATAAAATCTTCTTCTTTTTTTTTTTTCATTTTAACTGCAAGCCCCCCGGAGTTGTTCTAGAGTCAGGCAGCCTGAAAATTGAAATAATAAATAAAGTTTTGAACTGAACCTTTGTCTGTTTGCTTGCAGAAGAAAGAATGATAGTTGTAGACCATATAATGAGGAATGCTAGGAGCTAGTTTACAGGGGTAAGCTTATCAGATTTTCTACATGCCTTCAAGTAAAAAAAATAGAAAGTGTTTGTATTCCTTTCCATAGCTTATGTCTAAAAATATGGTGACAACCAAGTAGGCTATGCTGCAATATGTAGTCATGCTATCAGGAAGCAGCTTGACAGGATACTCGGGAGTTACTAAGCATTTACATATTGCTTTTTTGGTTCTGGGTGGGTGGATGGATGGATGAATGGATGGATGGATGGATGGATGGATGGATGGAAGGAAGATTTAAAAGAACAGTGGAAAATAACAACATCTTATTCTTCATTTTTTTCTAACACAGAGGCAGTTTAGGTTCCTCTGACCAGGTAAAATGATATTACTCAAATTATGTAGTTCAAATTTTTTTTTTCCCCTTTGAATTGTGTCTATTAGATTGGCACTTGGAAGTAGGAATTATCTTTCCGCTTCTTTTTTACTTCATTTATTTATTGTAAAGTGCATGGGGCTTTTTAGCCAGTGGATTTGAAAGATCTCTAGTCAATGTATTGCAATATATTAAGATATAGGAAAAGAGAGCTCATATACAGATAACTTTAGTAGCTCATTTTATTTTGGAGGAAAGAAGCAAAATAGTATAATAGACTTCCTCATCCTTAGTATTAGGCTGAGTTGTCTTTTTTTGTTAAAATAATAATAAAAAAATCAGAGGTAATCACTCCTGGTGCTATTCTACTTGGATTTGATGTGAATTCTGGCTTGGAAAATGGAACCTCTAGACTCATGAAGTCCAATTTACTGTTGTAATAAACAGAGGACACTTATTCAAAACCTACTATAAGAAAGCTTTTCGGTACAGAGTAGTAGAAGTAAAATAATCCCCCAAGAATAGAAATAGAAATAGAAATAGAAATAGAAATAGAAATAGAAATAGAAATAATAGAAATAGAAATAGAAATAGAAATAGAAATAGATTTAGATTTAGATTTAGATTTAGATTTAGATTTAGATTTAGATTTAGATTTAGATTTAGATTTAGATTTAGATGACTTAGACTTAGATATAGATGACTTAGACTTAGACATAGACATACTGTAGACATAGACATAGACATATACTAAGAGTCTAACTACCTCAAGTGAAAATATTTTAGGAACTTACAGATCACATCAGTTATATTTTCTGGATTCTTAATCAACATTGATGGATGATGTATGCAAAAATTTGGATTCACAGAAACATTTCCCTAAATTCAGATGATTGACAGTTGAAAATTCTGGAGAACCCTTATTCCTAACCAGCACCACCACCATCCTGTGCTATTTGAGAAGGTTCCTCCTTCTTGCTAAGTCAGATGGTAGAGGATGAAAGTGGTGACAGAAATTGAAAATGGAACTGAAAACAAAATAAGATCATTTCCACTCAGTGGTGGGATTCAATTTTTTTAACAACTGATTCTGTGGGTGTGGCTTATTTGGGGTGTGGCTTGGTGGTCATGTGACTGGGTGGGCATGGCTAGCTGGTCATGTGACTGGGTGGGCGTGGCTACATGTATGGGGACTACTCAGAGGGCTGAAAAAAGTGAATTATGACCGGTCTTTGCACTTATGACCGGTCCTCACACTTATGACCGTCCTCACATTTATGCCCATTGCAGCATTCTTAACAACTGTGTCACTCATTTCACAACTGCGGTGCTTCTCTTCACCACGGTGACAAGATAGGGCGCAAAACGTAAAATGTGAGGACAGTCATAAGTGCGAGGACAGGTCAAAAATCACTTTTTCAGCCCTCTGAGTAGTCCCTATGTGCACCCGGAGTGGCCAGGTGGTCATGTGACTGGGTGGTCATGGCCAACTCGACAACACTCACGTCGAGGGGCACTTCTCCTCGCCTGGCCTCTTGTGACCATGGGGATGCTGCAACGGTCGTAAGTGTGAAAAACAGTCATAAGTCACTTTTTCAGTGCCATTGTAACTTTGAATGGTCACTAAATGAACTGTTGTAAGTCAAGGATTACCTGTACAAAAATACAAAAAGCTTCTTTGCTTGCAAAAAGCTGCCCTAAATACCAATCATTAGATTAGAAATACCTGCAAGCTGGAGTTACAAATCAGGCAGGGTGCCAGAGCACCTTGAGGAATTAAAATAGTTAAAATACAATGCTAACTATCAGCAGCCAACTCTTGCTCATAAAGTGAAACCCTTTAGCAAAGAGGTCATTTAAGCCCTCCAGAAAGAGCACACCCAGGAGAAGCAATCCTTAGNAGCCCTCCTCCCCAGATAGAAAAAGCACTTGAGATAAGCCTAACTAGAATGAAGCAAAGGAGCAAACACAAACGCTGTTGCTTGTTAAACCAATTACCAGAACAAATTGACACAGGAACTAGCCAGATTTCTGAAGCTGCTTCTTTTCAGGAACAGAGATTAACATTTTTCCTTCCAAACAAAGCTGAATAGGGAAAATTATTCCATCAATAAACACAGGATTAAACATCACCAAGCACAGAATTAAACTTCACCAAAAACCAGTTTTAGACCAAAAGTCAGAAAGGGTATGTAAACTCACGTTTGAATGTCAATCTTTCTAGCTAGCCAAGAAGCCTTGCTGAATGTCACTTATCTTGGTTCCTTGTCATTAAAAGCTTCTTTCCAGCAGCTCTGTGCTGGAAGAACTCCAACAGGGGAGTATTTCCTCCCAACAGCAGTGTAAAAAGCTTAAAACAACCCTTCCCCTCTAAGAAAGTCAAGCAAAGGGGGAAAAAAGTACCAGCAAAGAAAAAAGAACTCCAGAGACAGTAAGTCTAGGCATACTGCCAAGAGTGTAATAAGGGTTAACAGGAGAGGCAGTTTCTGTAAGCAGGGCAATAAAGATTAGGCTATAGAAACAACACCAGAATGTTGTAATTTCTTACAGGCTTAACCCTGTAAAGTCGAAAAAAACAAAAGGAGATTTCTTCTAACAACCAGTTCTCCGAACTGCTTAGAAAGTTAACAACCGGTTCTAGAGAACCTGTTAGAACCGGTAGAATCCCACCTCTGTTTCCACTCTTCCATAAGCAATATGAGTTCCGCTAATAGGTCAAAGAATCCAGTTCACTGCTGTTGTCAAATAAAACTGCAGATTAGTCTCAAATACCTTTTGTAATAGCTTTCCCCCAATAGTTGCATAGAGATATTCCAGGGTTCAGTGCAATTCTTTTTGTCAACTCTTTTAATACCTGATTTTTTAGGACTTTTCAACATACATACACTGAGAAAGCTTTAAAGTAAGCTGCTTGAATTACACAACTAGTACTATCTCTATAATTCTAACCAGGAAAAAATAGTAATACCTGAGAGATTTATTCCTCTTTAAAAAAAATAAGATGAAAATTCTACATGACCACTTCTTTGTACAGTTAGTTCAAATCCTGAATATTTTTTTAAGAAACACTTTCAAGTTCACCTATACTTATGATGTGGAGTTAAACAAGAACACATATTCCTCTCTTTACACATGAACTCCTACACTCATAAATTATGAGGAGGAGATGGATCAAATACTTATTCCCTCTAGTTGCTGAGATTATAAGTGGAATTCTGTAAATGGGAATTACAAAGAGCTTCATTTCTCTTCCTTCTAAGCAGTGGTTAAAGTTTTCAGAACTTCTACAATGCAGAGTCTTATATGAATTTTCTACAGTCACTTTAATCCAGAAATATCAGAGTGGCATGGTGGCCTAGTAGTGAAGACACTCACCTCCTACTTGGAAGGTTGAGGATTAAATCCTAGGTAGCGGCAGATGTTTCTCTTCTAGGGCGCAAAGAAAAAACATTTACAGTGAACTTAACATGGCACCAGGAAGGGCATCAGGCCAGTAAACGCTCAGCTCTATCTAGTGCCCCGACTGTACCTTGAATTAAGGGATTACAGGGTTGTAAAAAAGGAGTAATTTAAATCAGTAATAACAGAGGAAAATGTCACTTGTATTTTATAGGGAAGTAACAAAGATAGGTATGATATAAGTTAAACTGGAACCTGTTCATCAGGCATACCTGCAATGTTTTTCCAGTCTTTACAGCCCCTAGACCAGAGGTGAGTTGCTCCCGGTTCGGACCGGTTCTTTAGAACCAGTAGCGGGAATTTCCTGCAATTCGCCAAACCGGGAGCGATCGCCGGTTGGTCACGCCCACGAACTGGGTCTCTCGGCAGCACCATAGGCGCCGCCATTTTGTTTTTGGCTTCTGTGTATGCACAGAAGCTGGGTTTTTTGTTTCTGCGCATGCACAGAAGCTGGGTTTTTGGCACTGTGCATGCATGTGCGCCCACGTGGTGCGGGAGGAAGCGAACTGGTGGCAAGGTAACTTAGAACCCACCCCTGCCCTAGACCCTATCTAAAGTGGGCAGTGCCAGAAAGGTTTGAGCAAGAAATAGTTTCACAATAGTTTCACTGCCTCCATAGCTCCACTCATTCAAATATTCAAGTAGGATACCATAGTGTATGGTATCAAAAACCACTGAAAGGCAATTAATCATCTCAGAAACCTTGGAGATTCCTACTAATTATAAACTGAGAGATCTAAAGTTTATTTACTTCTTCAAGTGGCATGTTACAAAACAGGCTCAGATGACCACTTTGAAACTTGTTTTTGGACTGTACCTAATATTGTTAGATTCTGTCTAGAGCATACTATTTTACTTGGTGTGTCCAGGCATTTTCACCAGAGCGTGAAACAATACCTATGATCCATAATTTGGAAGTTAACAAAATAGGTATGGCAATAATGCTTCAGATTTCATGATTATAATCAGAATTGTATCAATTCAAGCACAGTAGTCTAGGAGTCTATTTGTATATTACTGAAGATGACAGCTACAATCAAACCATATTATCACTACTTATCTTTATGTAAACTCTGGTAAAATACAGACACAATATAACCTCTTCTCATTCAACCTTTACTAGGGCGGTATACACACACACACACATATGGGAGTAGCAGTTGGGAGTAGCTTCTGAAGCAGGTAGATTGCAAAGCTGAGGGAGTAGGGAACAGGTATTTTAAGAATTCAAAAACACCTGCTTTGCTAATGTTCTTCAATGCTTGAAAGGACCCCTTTTGAAAGACTTATATAGCCCTGCATTGCAGGTTGATGTCATATAATTTCTGTTTTTTGCCTCATGCCACTGGAGATTATGGAAGGAAGAGTTTTAATTTTTAGGTGTGCCTGACCATTGACACTGTGATTGACAGTGCGACACACAATAAGGTTCTGAGAATTCTATTACATATAAATTATATAATATCTTTCCTCAGAGAAACTTACTGATGATTTCTGCTTTAGACCTGAGTATCATTGTTTCATAGCCATTCCATTGCTGTTGTTTTTATTGAATCCTCTCTAGTAATCACTGCATTGGAAATTTCATCAGATAAGATGAAACAGTGGATTCTCATGTTATCCCTGTGAATGACTTTCTACTGGATTCTCTTACATTTCTCTTCTTGATTATTATTATTTTCTTGATTATTATTTATTGTTTATTGTTATTCTCTTCTTGATTATTCAAATGCTTATTTTTGATGACCAAATTAAATATTTTGAAGCAGAAATATAACTGTGGCAAACTGCAGAAAATACTGTTGTGTTCACAAATCATAACCTTAAATCAAGTGAATTTGTGTGATTTTTCAGAGAACTAAAAATTTCTGGGTTACTTGTATATATGTGTGTGTAAACTCCCATTTTTAAAATTCCATTTTGGAATTACATTAAATACTAAACATATTGCATATTACAATAAACATATTATACAGAACAATAGGGTTTTTAACACACTTTACTTAGCCATAAAAAAGTTGTTTTTAAATATATTCAATAGTGAAAAATAACTGTAATGTCAACACAATATTTAAACAAATTTTCAGAAAATTATTTATGCTTTAGTATGTAATACTAAAATATGAATAAATATATGTGAATTCTATGAAGTAGGTATAGCCTTTGGAACACCAAGAACCCTTGTGTCATGAGTTATCAAGGGCTATCTCAAGAAATCACATTAGAGAAAAAACTACTCAAGTGTGAAATCGCATGACATTTTCCCTGATCCAAAGTTCATAACACCAGGGTTAAAACAAGAATGCCTGAGAAATTCAATTTCTTTGAATCCTGATACAATTGTTAGCAACATCCACCCCATTCCCTTTTCTGAAAGACAACATTTCTCAAATATATACATTATACAGTATACCTAAATATGCTTCCAAATGTGCATTTTAAAATGGGCATGCAGTACCTTCAAAATGTTGGGAATGAAAAACAAATTTCAAAGCAAGCATTGACATATTATTGAAATGTGGATGTGCATGCATATTTATTTTTCCAAATAAGAGATGCATGAAAAAACAGAACCTAACAGGATTATGAATGAAGGTCTGCAAGTACCGTATGACATGGGCCAATGTGTTCATCCCTTCACATTAAAATAAAAATTTGCTTTTGCATTTAGGCTGCAGTGCTAAGTTGCCCTCACAGGATATAATGGAATTCTATTTCACTTGCAGACAAAAAGATATATAGTAAAAAGAAACACAATATTTAACATAGAAACATAGAATAACAGAGTTGGAAAGGACCTTGGAGGTCTTCTAGAAAGAGATCAACATTCCAAATGGCTTGACTATGTTCTGGTAGTGAGGTCCACCACCACTGCTAGTATGTTGAGAGGCAAAAGCAAATGCCTATGGGGACATATCAGATGAATGGGAAGGGTTTGGATTTTGTGGAAGTAAGCCCTTTCCATTCATTTGCCATGTCCCTGTAGGCATTTGCAGCAAATTAAGATTGCATCAAAATGATGGCCTGAATGCAGTGATATCATGACAAACAATTTGCCTCTGTCTACTTGCATCCCAAGTTTGTACATTAAGGGTTCTGAATCATGCTAATAAAATGGGGATCAGCTGATATAGTTTATTTTAGAGACAGCTAAAAAGGGGAATGTATCTATCCTTATGTCCTAACATTACAAGTTCAGTAGGACATCATGGGATGGAGCAGTGTACAAACTGCAAGTTCTTTCTACCTTATCCTGCTAAATTGCTCTTCCAGTTACTTTAAATAATTGCAAAATGCTTTTCCTGTTATTTAAAAGATATAAAAACAAACAAAATACAGAACAATAAACACACCAAAGTCCACATGCAATTAAAACTACGTATTAAAAGACATGATTCAAAGGCAGTGGTGGGATTCAGCCAGTTAGGGCTGGTTTGGGCGAACTGGTAGTAAAAATTCTGGCTGGCCATGCCCCGCCCCGCCCTGCCCCACCACTACTTATTGGCCTTGCATGCCTTGGCTGGTGCCTTAGAGTCAGACTGCTTTTGGGTCCCTTGCCTTGACCATGTGGCCACGTGGCCCAGCCTACTTGCCTACCTTTGCCGCGGCCTACAGCGCAGCAGCCTCCTGCTCGTCTGACTTGGCCTGCTCCCGACTGCTCCAGCAGCAGAACAGGTAAGCTGGGTGCCTCCTCGGGGAAGCAGGGCTGGGAAGGGTGGTCAAACTGCATCCGCCCGGCCACCAGCCGCAGCCTACCCCCATCAGATCACCGCGGCCTCGAGTTGTAGGACTGTGCCTGCCTCCCACCCGGCCTCGACCTACCAGTAGATCCGCCTCTGCCTCCTCATCTTGGCTACTTCAGCAGCAGGTAAGCACAACCAGTTGCCCCCTCAGGGAAGCGGGGCTGGGAAGGGTGGTCAACCAGTGGCCGCCGCCCTTGTTGGTGCTATGTACACCGGGGAGACGCGTGACTTTTCTCCGTGCCAAGACACTGGCTGGGCCGGCAGCAGCCGATGTTCCACATTGTAATGGGCTCCAGGTGGAGGAGGAGGGGATGCCTCCTCCCCCATTTGTGAAGCATGCTAAGTTTAAGTGTGCTGTGCAAGGTGCTGCAAGAGCAGTGAGCAGCCATGGAGGTGGCAAGAGGAATATGGGGAGACGCACGACTTTCTCTCTACCCCGAGACACTGGCTAGGCCGGCTGCAGCTGACGCCACTGCTCTTGCTGTCTCCATGGCTGCTCACTGCTCTTTCAGCACTTCGCGCAGCACACTTAAACTTAGCGTGCTTCACAAATGGGGGAGGCGGACGCCTCCTCCTCCTGGAGCCAATTACAACATGGAGCATCAGCTTCTGCTGGCCTGGCCAGTGTCTCGGTGCGGAGAAAAGTCGCATGTCTCCCTGGTGCACATAGCACCAACAAGGGCCGAAAGAAGAGGCAAGCAGAGGGGTGCTTCGCTCCTGCCCTGGAATACGGTGCGAGTCTCCATCCGCAGGCAAGGAGTGAGTAGGAGGGGAGGGCAAGGTGGGATCATCCGACAGGGAGCCACAGCTGGGGGATGAAAGAACTTCATTTATCTGGGAACCTGAAATGACTGTAGATTTAAAATCGTATGGTAAAAAGCACCCAATGAAGAAGAAAGAACAACATCAGCAAAAAAAAAAACAACCAACCAAAAAAAACCACCCCAACCCTCACCTGTTTTTGGAAATGGTTCAAGAGGGAACACACACACACACAAACACACACACACACACGAGAGAGAGAGAGAGAGAGAGAGAGAGAAGAGGGGGAGAGAGAGAGATGAGAGAGAGAAAAGGGGAGAAAAAGAAAGAGAAATGAGAAAATGATGGAGAGAATGAGAGAGGAAAAAGAGAGAAACAAAAGAGAGAGAGGAAGAGGGAGACAGATG
>QLTV01004400.1:4383122-4400981 GCA_003457575.1 Thermophis baileyi
TATATATATATATAAAATGTATGTATGTATTAGCTTTCATACAGTGGACTTGGAATGCATATAGGTTTTACAATCTTTTCAAGTTATAAGTAAAAAGAACTCAGTGAAGTAGGGAAGCTTGGAAGGCAGGTTGATCTATAGCAAAATTTAAAGTTTATGGCCGTTAGGATAATTTCATACTGAAGGTAATTTTAAAACCTGCTGCAAGGCATTAGTTCAGACTTCACTGTAGTTATCCTGGAGCTTGGAGAAAGAGAGAGTGGGGGGGCAGGCAGGCAGGCAGGCAGAGATGATAGAGAGAAAGAGAGAGAGATGATAGATATACAGTATATAGAGAGATGATAGCAGATAGATTGGTAGAAGAGAGAGAGAGAGAGAGAGAGAGAGAGAGAGAGAGAGAGAGAGAGAGAAGAGGTGGAGAGGAAGTCAGAGAAAGTGGGTGTCTCAATCCACTCCTGGTTCTGACCACTTTTATAACCATTTCTAATGCTTCACTACACATCACATATTCCCAGAGCAGGTAGGGAAAAAATGACTGATCAATACATGTTGAGTTTCAACTCTGAGACAATTCCCACTTGCCTCTGCCATAAGTTGTAAGGTATAATACAATACACATTTATAAAGCATCTTCTGCCAGAAGCATCTGTGAAGTCACAACTACTGGAAAATAAATCACAAAGCTAAATAGGACTGTCTGAAATGCTCGAGAGAACAAGCCTGTCTTCAAACAGGGTCTTGAAGTGGCAGAAAATTCAACAGCCTGAGGTGAAAAAAAAAGTTGTTGTTTGTCCATATTTAAAAACTGTTATAAATCAACATGAGAGGAATGCCTGGATTACAAGCAGAGGAAGATCACATTCAGTTTAAAGCTAGGGTCATGTGCATTCCCATGTGATGGAGTATACTTTTAAAAATAATTTCAGCATGATGGCACTCGGGCTGTTTGAAAAGCATGAGAATGACATGAGAATAGAATGACAGAAATCAATGTTGCAATTCTGTCATTGTGTGTTTGAGAATGTGTGTGTGTGTGTGTGTTTTGTTTGTTTGCATCCTCACCAGTTCGGGAAAACAAGTCAGTGAATAATCTATTTCTTTTTCAGTTCGACACTTGATACCATATATAGCAGAAATTTATAAATGAATACATTCAAGGCATCAATTCCCAGATGCAGCCAAAAGATGAACAATTGCCTTCTGGTTGTGGTTAGTTTGAAATAGACCAGGGGTGTCAAACTCAAGGCCTGTGGGCCAGATCTGGAAACAGCGAAGGACAGGCCCGCGGTGACTCTGCCAGCAAAAATGGAGCTCACGAGGGCCGCATGCTATTAGGAAAAGTGGCATTTGATCACATGAGTGACATCTAGCTGGCCACGCCCACTCTGCCCCCCCTCCGAGGTCAAACACAAGCATGATGCGGCCCTCAATGAAATCAAGTTTGACACCTCTGATATAGACCTTCTAGGAACTTTCATTTTCCACATAAGAATTTCTTAATTCATCAAATTCCATTACACAAGCTAAATTGTGTGATGGATAGGGATTCAGATTGATGTAACTGCAAGTGTAACTTATTGTACAAAGGGAATTTTTCGTTCTGTTTTTTTAATTCCAGATTTTTATTTAAACATCTAGAAAATAAATTCACAAATGTGAACAAACTGAGGCTGTGCTGTACAAGAGCAAAGTCCTTCAAAAATGCTTCAAGTATTGCAAGAGAGAGGGGGGGGAAACCTCAACATTCAGAGTAGTTATTTTTAAATATAATGAAATATAAATTAAATCAGGTAAGAGTTTCACCCTAGCTACACCTATTTTTCAGGAGGATGAGATGCCATTCAAAGACCATGTATGGCTCTTGTCCAATTCATCCAAAGTAGAGAGCAGTGGTGATGAGTCACAAATGTTCAAACACCAAATGCGATGCCTTTGGTACTTCTTGTATGAGCCACGGTGGTGCAGTGGTTAGAATGCAGCACTGCAGGCTACTTCTGCTGCCTGCTGGCTGCCTGCAATTTGGCAGTTCAAATCTCACCAGGCTCAAGGTTGACTCAGCCTTCCATCCTTCCGAGGTGGGTAAAATGAGGACCCAGATTGTTGGGGGCAATATGCTGACTCTGCAAACTGCTTAGAGAGGGCTGTAAAGCACTGTAAAGCGGTATATAAATCTAAGTGCTATTGCTGTTGCTATTGTCAATTTTTTTTTAAAAAAAAATGCTGTTCCAATCATTCCTGCATTTCAAATACATCTTTGGCTATAAGGTGGTTGAATTCAAAGTGGAGCAAATGGAACAGAATCAAATTCAAGCTGAAATTGGTGGAGGTAACAGAAATGCCCCATTTTTTTATGTTGTCAATGGCCAGTATTTTTTTTTCTATTTTAAGGAAAACTTTCCATTCCCTATGAGGTGGTAAAACCTATCATCCAGGGTAACTATTTTTGGTGTATTTGGTATATTCGGTGCCAGTTCTTGGCACATCTAAGTTGCATTGGCTTCCGGCATGTTTCTAACTGCAATTCAAGGTGTTGACTGTCACCTTTAAACCCTTCATGGCCTGGGACTGAGTTATTCATGCGACTGTCTCTCACCAATTGTTTCTATCCATCCTATCCTAACTTGGCAAGAAAAGCATGTTCTGGGTACCATTGACTAGGGAGGGGCAATTACCGGGGCCCAGAAGGATAGCCTTTTTTGCCATAGCATCCACCCTTTGGAACATCATCTCCCCTGAGACTACATTGGCCTCGTCCCTCTTGGCCTTTCATAAGGTCTTGGAAACTTTGCTTTGTGTCTAGGCTGGGAAGATTGGGCATGATTTAGAGCACATCTTCAGATTGCATCTTCAGATTATGTGTTTTCATTTCTGACTTTTATATTGTGTATTTTAAGTATTTTATTTGCTCTGTTATAAGATGTTTATAGTCATGTTAAAGTGTAATAGGTGGCTATATAGATCAAATTCATTCATAAATAAGACACTGGGAAGAAGGTTTTTTTGTTGTTGTTTTGTTTTTAGTAATCCTTGCCTTCACCACTGCTGCACCAACCCAGAGTATGACAGCAGCAGGAACCTAACTCAACACCTGAAGCGTACCCTTTAGATAGGATCTGCATCACCCCAAGTCACCAGACTATGCACCCCTTATCACCCACACCCAGGGCATTCCATTCTCACCCACTCCACCTTTGCTACACTACTACTGCTCCTGTATCTTCACAATGACACAATGGTCTTCATACTCCAGCTTATGTCTTCTTGCAGTATCTGTGAAAAGGATATTTGGTATCCAAAACAACAAAAAAGTGTTCTTCCCAATTATTTAATACATTTATTCATTGTCTTCAAAGGAAGAAGATAAATCCTTTACTTCTTACAAAGAAACTACTTCTGCAAATTTTGGGAATCTGATTCACCCTTATATTATTGTTATTTTACAAAAAAAAAAGTCTTATATATATATGGTCAAATGTTGATATTTAGCTTATTGGCGCAATGGTTAGAATGCAATATTGCAGGCTAATCCTGCTGACTCATGATTGCCAATAGTTTGGCAGTTTGAATCTCACCGGCTCAAGGTTGACTCAGCCTTCCATCCTTCTGAGATCAGTAAAATGAGGACCCAGATTGTTGGGGGCAATATTCTGACTCTGTAAACCACTTAGAGGGGACTGTAAAGCACTGTGAAACGATATATAAGTCTAAGTGCTATTGCTATTATTGTGTATTTATTGTACATGGGGATGTGCAGAGGTTAAAGACGCTGAGCTTGTAGCTAGAGAACTGACAGCCCAGGTTGGAGACCTGAGGTCCGTGCAATGGGGTGAGCTCCCCTTACTTACCCCAGCTCCTGCCCACCTAGCAGTTCCAAAGCATGCAAATGCAAGTAGATTAATAGGTACCACTTCAATGGGAAGGTAACAGCATTCTGTGCCCCTTTGGCATATAGCCATGCTGACCACTTGACCATGTCTGTCTCCCTCGGCCAAGAAATGGAGGTGAGCCCCGTGCTCTACAGTCTGACATGACTGATAGGGAAACCTTCACCTTTATACTTATTGTATACAAAAAGTATACCTATTTATTGTGTGCTCTTACTGGCAAAAGCCATTCAGAATTGCACCATTTCCAGTTTAATCAATGATTTTTTTTTTATGAATTTACACTCAAGCTGCAGTATGCAAAGCATGCATTCGCCTCAAATCTATGGCATCTCCCAAAATTTTTGCTCAAGGATGTTCTATTTTTTCTGACAAAGTCAGATCTTTAGGGTTAAATGATGCTTTAATAAAAACAAACATTTTTCGTTGTCTCAACAGGACAAACCAAAACCAGATAGACAATTTTAATGGAGTATTTGTAGATTGTTTTTCTGATTGTCCTTTTCTGCAGAACTTTTTGTTCCTGGAGATCCATTGCTAATGTACTTGAGTTATCTTCAGAGTATATAGGCTAGAGTGTATCATCTTTCATACCTGACATTTTACAGCTTTTGTTAGCTCACCCAGAAAGACACCAAAAGACAATAGTGTTTGTTTTCTTATTAATTCCAGTTGTCACCCACTGAACAAGCCACCATATATAATGCTGACTGGATGCCAGACATATAAAAACAGCTGTATTTATTGTTGTCATTATTTATCCTTTCCTTTTGATAATTTTCCATAGCACTGCAGATGTGGTTCAAAAAGGAGAAAAATAGAATTTATCACTCTGAAGAATTATCAAATAAGTAAATAAATAATGTAAATGTTTTATTATAAATGGCCAGGCTTAAAGTTTAAACTCAGATTAACTAGTGAATGATAGGCATGAATTTTATGTGTAAATTCACACATTAACCACCCTAGTACATATCAATTACAGAAGCCAGAGGGAGATCTTAAGTTATCTTAACTGCCACATTACTTTGCAAGATATTATGAGCACTAGTTTAATGAGTAACTATTTCCACACCAGGGCAAGTCAAGGTAATAGCCATCATGGTTATGATCAATTATATAAATAAGAAATATGATTCAGTCATTGCTATGTACAGTATATTAGGCTAGCCTTAGATATTTTTTTATGACAAAATACAGATTGACAAGAGTTTTTTTTTTGGGGGGGGGGTGTTGGAAGAAAAACCTATCCCTTTTTTTTATGTATTTATTTATTTGTAAAATTTATCAGCCACCCATCTTACCACAAGACAAATCTGGGCAGTTTTCGGAGTAGAATGTTGATGGATTCTAATAGTCTTGATAAACTACGAGATAATGGTTTGGTTTTATTTCCTAACAAATTGACAGAAATATGGAGACAGAAAATTTCATTGTTTATTTGCTGGCTTAATTGTCTATACTAAGTTGATAGAATTGTTTATTAAGCCACATATTGACCTGATCATTCTTGCTATTGTTTTTGCTGTGAGCTTTATACCTAGACTCAGAGGAATTTACAAACAGAAATAACATCTTCCCAGCAAACATTTCCTGCATATAACAATGTATGTGTATGTGTACAGGTAGTCCTCGACCTACGACCACAATTGAGCCCCAAAATTCTGTTGTTAAATGAGACAGTTGTTAAATGGGTTTTGCCCCATTCTATGACCTTTCTTGCCTCAGCTGTTAAGTGAATTGCTACAGTTGATAAGTTAGTAGCCCGGTTGTTAAGCGAATCTGGCTTTCCCATTGACTTTGCTTGTCAGAAGGTCACAAAAGGGGATGACATGACCTTGGGATACACAATGGTCATAAATATGAATCAGGTGCCAAGCATCTAAATTTGATCACATGATCATGGGGTTGTTGCAAAGGTTATAACTGTGAAAAATGGTCATAGGTTACTGTTTTCAGTGTTGTTGTAACTATAAACAGTCACTAAACAAATTGTTGTAAGTAGAGGACTACCTGTATGCATAAATGCATAAATGAAGCCCTCCTTGCTTGCTTTGGACTGTTCATTTCAAAAACCTATTGGCTAGCCTTTGCTGGGACACATCCAGTGAAGAAATGTCCAGTCAACATTTCTCTAGCAAATTTATTCTGCCATTCTACTATTAATTTAATTATACCATTAAACTGCTGTTAGCAATAGGTAGGTTCCTCCCCAGCATCTAACCAGAATTTGCCTTTCTGCAACTTAAAACTATTAGTTCTGCATTCTGAATTGCTAGGTCTTGATTTGCTTCTGTGTGACAAGCCTCCAGGTATGTAAAATGTCCTGTCAAATCCCTTATCAATCTTCTCTTCTTAAGGCTATGAATACCCAGTTCTCTCAGACTTCCCATAAAACTTATTGATCGCCTGACAGACCTCACAGCTCTTCTATGAAGCTTTTCAACTCTCTTTGAATACTCCATGAGGTATGTCTAACCAGCACGGAATAAAGTGGAGTTATAATAGCTGGAAACTATAGAATCTGTTGACATAGTGTAAAGTGGCAATGGCTTTTTTTAATAGCCATATTGAACTAATTCATAGTCATCAAATAAAATCGTTTTCACTTATGCCATTACCAAGTCAGGTACTTCCCCCACCCCCACATTCTACATCCGTGCATTAGTCTCCATTAAATTTTATTCTGTTATTTTCAGCTCACTATTTTAATCCATCAAAATTATATTATCTCAGGGGTTGCCACAAAGAAGAGGGAGTCAATCTATTCTCCAAAGCACCTGAGGGCAGGACAAGAAGCAATGGATGGAGACCAATCAAGGAGAGAAGCAACCTAGAACTAAGAAGACATTTCCTGACAGAACAATTAACCAGTGGAACAACTTGCCTCCAGAAGTTGTGGATTCTCCAACACTGGAAGTTTTAAAGAAGAGATTGGATAACCATTTGTCTGAAATGATATAGGGTTTCCTGCCTGAGCTGGGGGTTGGACTAGAAGACCTCCAAGGTCCCTTCCAACTCTGTTATTCTATTCTATTCTATTCTATTCTATTCTATTCTATTCTATTCTATTCTATTCTATTCTATTCTATTCTATTCTATTCTATTCTATTCTATTCTATTCTATTCTATATTGAATGTTTGTGTTTTCCTCACAGAGCATTAGTTATTCCATTGTTTTGTTATTTGATGACAAATTTGTGACAAATTTGATGAACTTTTCCTTCACCTCTCTTCAAACTAATCAATGGAATTGTAGATAAGGGTTTAATTTAGGCCAAATCCTGTGGCACTCTACTTGCTGCTCTCTCCAATTTGCTAAGGAAGTACTAATGAGTGCTCTTTCAGCTCAGTTTTCATAACACTTGCAAAGCAGTGCAACGGCAATACAATCTAGCCCACGTGTACCTAGTTTGCTAATCTCATAGAACACTTTGGTAAATTCTTAGTCAAGACATACACGTTCCCTTGATTTACTATGGAAGCTAGTTCAGCTAATCACTTTGCTTTTAGGGTATTTACAGATCAAGATATATGGCCTACTCTATAAACTTCCTTGGTATTGATGAGAGACTAACTGTGTTACTTTACCCATTCTCCAATTTCTGAAAGATAATGAACTGAAACTGAGGTAGACTATCAGCAGGTTTCTTCAATACTCTAAGATACAACCATTTAGCCATAAAGATCTGAAATCATTCAGGTTCAATGGTTACTGTACCTTTCCTTCAGCACTGAACTGAACTCTTGCTTATTCAACCAGACACGGTATTCTTTTCTTAGATATGATTGCTTCAAAAACAGAAGTTGAGCAAAGGTTTGGCTTTTCTTTGTTACCCTTTAATAATTTCACTGGGTAGCAGGTATACTGGTTCTTTATACAGTTTACTTGTGTTTGTGGTTGGTGCTCACTACTAATTCACAGTTATTCTTTATTTCCATCACTTGTATTATTTATACAGTATTTGAACAGAACCTAAACTTAAGACAAACCGGGACAAATTGATACATTTTTTGCCTACTTTTCCCAAGAAATAGGCAAAACTAAATGATGTTTTATAGTCTTTTCCAGGCCAGGAGTTGCTGTTTTCTGTCAAACTCTGGTGAAGATAGGTGGGCCTGAAGATCAGTACAATGTACTTTCATTTTCCCCTCAAAGTTGGATATATTTAATGCATACAAGCTTGGTTTCACACCTAATATGAATTGGGTTGACAACTAAGATTTTTGAAAAACAATTTCATATCTTAGATTACTATTTTTGACAACAATTAATATCAAATCAAATCCTCCCCCACTATCAAAATGATCCCTGATCCCTTATACTGTATGTTACAAGCACAAAAACAACACACACACACAAACACACACTTTATTGATGTGAACTATGTATCATTATCTAATGAAACAATTTTCATGGGCATACTTTTTCCCCATTTGAAATTATTCATTTTTTTTTTCTTAAGCAAAAATCTCCACATTTATCCTGGCAATTTTTACACAGCAATTTTAATTCATTCATGATCAGAGGGGAGGATTGAAATGAATGTGAATGTGTATTTAGAGTTCTAGATTTCGTAACTATTACTCACTTTGGGAAAATTTTATCTACAGTTGCAAATTACAAATATGTTGATGACAGTGCCAATGACACATTGTGACATCATCATTTTTGAAAGATCTGATTGATCCCTCTACCCTATCCTGTTTGAGTATCCACCTATTAAATCCAGATTTTACTTTCTTCTCTTTACTGCCACCACTTAGATTGTCAATATCCATGCATGACCTGAAGTCTCCTTGACCAACAACACAACTTGAGAAATTTGCTTAGAATCTGTACAATTATATACTGATTTTAGAACCTTTGGAGGATATCAATAATCTCAAAAAAAATCCCCCTGTGTGTCTCTCATTATTTCTGTTTCAGTATTTAACCTATGCCCTCCATATTCCAAATTTCAGTGTGAGCTAAAATCGAAAGCAAATTAAATTTGATAATAATGCTTATGCCCAAAAAAGCAGATGTTAGCAGAATGGACTAAAGGACATCAGTGTCAAAAATCTCCATAGAGAGGAATTAACTATAGAGTCCATAATTTATTACTGGAGAAAAATAGTCTTGTCACATAAAAAAGTCAAAAAATCCATGATAGCCATGAAAAAGATAATGGCATTATTCATAAGTGACTGAAAGCTTTCTTACCAAGTCCATCCATTAATATTAAATTCAACAGAGGTCATAAATGTTAAAACTGGTACAAATTTAATAACTTTGCATACCTCGTTCCGCTGTGTGCTTGTCAATACATGTATAGTAACTTATATCATGAATGATAGTTATACACACACACACAGACACAGACACACACACACACACACCTGCATATATATTCTTATGCCATTTATTTTTTTTTAAAAAAATGATTCAATCAAACCTTATTTACCTCATGGTCACAGATTCAGGCAGTCTGAAATAAATAACATTTATTTATTACTTGTTTTTATATGAGTGAATATTTACTTCTTCATTGTTCAATATACATTTTATTGGCATTTTAACAAATTAAAATAGGTTAATTATGTGTATGTTGGGTAACAACTTTAGAACCACTACAAACACAAAAAAATGATTCAATCAAACCTTATTTACCTCATGGTCACAGATTCAGGCAGTCTGAAATAAATAACATTTATTTATTACTTGTTTTTATATGAGTGAATATTTACTTCTTCATTGTTCAATATACATTTTATTGGCATTTTAACAAATTAAAATAGGTTAATTATGTGTATGTTGGGTAACAACTTTAGAACCACTACAAACACAATCTAATCTGTGAAACATTTTGAAAGGGAATATGAGTAGTGATTAAGCCTCTTGATTGATTGATTTGTTTGTTTGCTGCAAAGCAGGTCTCCAGTTTGATTCATAAATTTGACTCAAAGTGAAAAATTCCTTGAAAGTGTTGCAGAGCCCAATGCCCAACCTTGAGAAACTGGCACTGTAACATATCCCTTTTCTTCACACATCTGGATTCCACAACATACTATTTCACAAATACCTGCTTTCAAAATAATTTAAAATCCAGATGAGACTAAGGGATGCTCTCAATTAATCAAAATGCTGATCAAGAAACTGCTAGCTGCACTGAGTGCCATTTTAGGGAGGGGGGGAAAACAAGATATCAATATGTACATTTTGCCCCTCTGGTTTCCTTCAAATATTTAATGCCATATTTAATATGCAATTTTCCCCTAGGCTTTGCCCTGGGTAACATCGAAGAGGAAGTACATTAGATCAAGAACACATGAAAAAAACACTAATTTCTGAGCAGCTGCACTTTATATCACCTAAGACCAAAACCTGCTTTAAGAGAAAGAACTTGCCACTTTGCTTAAAAAAATGATTTGCTTTGCTACCTCAATTAATTTTGTAGTCCAGTTTTGGTAGATTTTCTTAGAAACACACCCACAAGGAGCAGAGACAGAAACATTGTATAATTTTGTATAATTACCATATACCATTCTTCCCAAATACTGGGTTACGTTAAAGCAGACCTGGGCATTTTACAGTCCCCAGGCTACATTCAGCCTTTTGGCTGTCCTTGTGTGGACCATATGAAATCAATCAGAAATTAGAAATGAAATGTAAATAAGCATGCTTCAGGGGGGCAGGAGAAAAACTGAGTTGGGACTGAATCTGCGCAGTCATTATGCACTCTTTCAGTCATCTGGAAGCAGTGGTGTATTAACCATTAAGCAGACTAAGCACGTGCTTAGGGCACCAGGCCCAAAGGGGGCACCACAAAGTTGAGAAAGAAAAAAAACCCAGTATGTACAACCGTATGTACAAAGGAGGGGGGCACCAAGATTTGTCAGTGCTTAGGGCACCAGTGAGCCTTAATCCGCCACTGTCTGGAAGCCATGGGAGGACGAGGAGAGAAATTGCTTTCCTGCACCTATGCAATGTTCACCTCTCACCTGGAGCAACCTGAGGAGTTCAGGTGATGGAGTTTGAGGACATCAAATCAGTTTACATTGGTTTGGCCCTCCACAACAGTCCCAATTTCTCATGTGGCCCCTTGGGAAAATTAATTGCCCTCCCCTATCTCAAAGAATTGATATTAAGCATGCATAATAAAAGTCATGAAGGTTTATTTGCATATATTGGCAAGCTATGTCAATCAATGACTATTTAAGATTATTTTTAAAATATTTTAAATTCGTAGGCTCTAAACACTTAAAAACACCAAAGAGTGCTTGTAACTAAGCATCATTCTTAAAGAAGGAATTCAAACATAAAGTCCAAGAATCCTTGCAACACTATCACAATGATAATCTGTTCTTATAATACAAACAGTCCCAAAATTAGTTTTTAACTCTTTCTTCTGTTCCTTGACATCACTGGAATGAAGTTTAGGGACCTGCATGTCCACCTGCAGTTTTTTACATCCAAAACAAAGAGAGGCAAATTGTGGGGTTCCTTAATAGTCTTTAATGTACTACAGAATTTCAATTCTCAATATATTTTTTTATTGCAACCACAGCCTCAACTTTTTAAGCCTGGATTATTTTAAAGGGCACCGTTGGAGCCTAAAGTCCAAATTTCTTCAAATTGCAAAATGGGTCCTAACATTTCATGCCTGCTCAATCAGGACAACTTGGTGATATAGAAATAGAATTCTGGGTACAGTTTGTGGACTGTTCCTACATTAAAATCCAGTTTTTCTTCTGTAAGGAGTCCCCTGCTTATTGGTACTGGATGATTGAAAACCTTTTGAAAAAACCTGGTATAAAACATGCCAAAAGCTATAAACAACAAAACTGTTATTAAAATAAAATCTGAAATATAAAAACAATCACTCAAACAGCTTTTGAAATTTATTATCACTTTGTTGGTGTATGATTAAGCTGTCACTCAGAAGGCCCACTCGTAAGCCACTATAGTCAAAATTAGTTATGTTACAAGATATTCTTCAGTGTTTTTGAATATTTAACTTGAGTGAAGAGCAAGCTTGAAATGTCAATGAAGACTTGTTTTAACCTTTCTGGTAATGAAACAACAGGTTTCCTCATTTCAGATTTCCCAAGATATATTTAAGTGATCAATGATGAAATGCCCCGTATAACTTGAAACTAATTTGTCAAGAACTGCAGGGTGCTGTCCTATTGCTGAAAGATGTAATAGTATCTTCTTAGAGAATATTTTTCCAGCTTTGGTTTTGGTTGGACAGCCCAAGAGCTCCATCAAGCCTGAAAATATTTTAATAAGGCTCCTCGTCTCATGAAGGTTCACTTACAGCAAAAGTTCTAGCTGAGTTCCAGTACATCTTACTTAAACACATCAAAGGGCTCCCGTTCCATGATCAGTATGGAGGAAGAATGTTGTAATCACCTTGGTGTCATCCTCACTTCTGAACATACATATTAAAATGAACTTTAAAGTCACGTGAAGCTTCAAAGGAATGCTTCATGTTGACAGAGCTTTGAATGAAACACTCCTCCAGACTTTACAAAGCAAAGTTAGTCCTCTCATGTCTGAGACTTGAGTACTTCAGAACTCCTCTCAAGATTCTCCTACAAAGCTTGTGCTACAAAGGAAAGCTGAGTGCACCCTTCTTTAGTGAGGACTAAGGAGAGAGTTGAGAACAACCTTCTCCCAAAGCTATGGCCCAATGTAATTTGAGGTCTCTTGGAAAGTCTCTTTGCTTCTAATAAGTAATTCAGGTTGCTTAGAGCAATTCCAGATGCTAATCTTCAGCTGCTGGTTTCCTACATATAAACATATAAACCATTGGAAAGAAAGTCAACTCTGAAAATCTCTTTTGAATCTTCAAATCCTGTCTCCACTTTTGGTCACATACATAACACATTATTCTGGTGCATCACCCTGTTTCTTTACCTCTCCAATCTATGTTGTGAAATCAAGCATCAACCCTTTATGTCTTTCCCATGGCCTTTCAGAACTGATTTTAAAACATGTTTTGCAGCTAAAAGGGGAAACTTGTAGAACACTTGTCAATCCCACCAAAGTGATTTTTTTTAAAAAAAGGTTACTGTGTCATGGGTCTATTTTCAATCAGTGAACCTATTGAGTGGGGGAATCTTTTCATATTCTGTAGATGAATTTGAAAAAAAAAAGGCTCTGAGGGTCTCTCTCTCTCTCTCTCTCTCTCCCCCCTTTGCTCAACTTCCCAGGACCTCAAACCATGTGGTTCTGCTTCATCATTAAAACCATCCTTTCAAGCAATCTCCATGTTTCCAGTGTCTTTCTCCCCACTTGGAACTGAACCCAGATGGACATTTCTTAATTGTTGGAAGAAATGTCCAGATAATTTTGCAAAGTAGAAAAAAATGCTGGCTTCTCTGAAAGTTTGACTGACAGAGTTATCATTCTGCAAATAGTATATAATTAAGAGAAAGAAACAAAGGAGGCTCCTGATTCCCCCCTTCTCTTCTTTTAGCATAACAACCACAAAAAGATTGGAATGCAATAAAAGCAGGAAATCACTTATGACTGTAACTGTAGTGATGCTCAGTAATTAACTATTTCCCTGCTTGCAAAGCAATTATTATTCTGAAGTTGATATGCCCAATGTGGCTCTTTTTTTTCTCAACTCTCTAGCCCATTTCAACCTCTGCCTCTCTGTGTATTAGATTGCATTTTTATGCATGTGTGTGTTTGTGTTTGTGTGAAAGTACGACCTGTTTTTCTTCCAGCTCTTTTCTCAGACACTTTTTATTTCATGTGTCATGCATGGAGATATTTGTATAGGATGAAACCAGAAGAAATTACTCTCTATCTTATACAGCTTAGAGCAATCTGATTAGGTATACCGTCCTACACAGAAAAATTAGCATGAATTATCTCACATTTTCCTTTTCCAGGAATTGTAAATGGTCCGCTCTTAGAGTCTTTAATCCCTACTGAGGAAGACACAAACTAACAGACTAAAATGAACCAATTTCTTGTTTTCCCAGTGATCTTGAAAATGTACTTGTGTAGTACTCTACCGAATGGCTAGTATGGTTACAAGGATTGTGGGGGAAGGTGAGGAGAAGGTGTCCAATCAATATATTGTAATGTAATAATCTGGGTTAAAAATTAAAAGCCAAAAGTTTCCCATCCTGACTAAAAGTCATTTCTAGAAATTACATTCTGTTCAGATTCAAGTCATTGAAAATAAGCTAACCATGAATCAGGGATGTGACACAGCTTCTAGAAATCCTAGTAAGATCTAGACTGCATGAGAAGAAGCAAAAACTATAACTAAAGGTTATAATCTTTGTCTACTCAATATTGATGAGACAACACCTGGGCTATGGATAGATAGTATGGGTACATAATTGTACACTATATACAATTATGGGCACCACGTTTTCAGAAATATTTTGACAGTTTAGAAAAACTTCAGAATAGAACAACAAAGATGATATATGGCCTTAAGGACATGCTTTATGAAGATAGATGAATGAACTTGCTATGTCCAATTTAAAGCAAAGAAACAGGGTAGACATGATTGTACAAATGGTACAAAGCAGGGGTGAAATGCTACCGGTTCGGACCGGCTCGGGAGAACTGTTAGCGGACATGTGGCCTGGTTCGCCGAACTGGTAGCAACAGCTGGCTGGCCACGCCCCTGAACCGGTCCCCCGGTCGCCGCTTGCTTGTCCTGCCCTGCCCAGTCTCTGCTCTGCAGCTTGCCAGCACAGCCCTCAATTCCCTCCGCTTCGGCTCGGAGTTGGAAGCAGCAGCCGTGGTCAGTCCTATTCCCATCGCAGCTAGGAATCTCAAATAAAGCCGAGAATGAACCCTTGTGTTTGTAGGCAATCTGGGTGCTAGATAGGCAGGGCCCCTTCCTGTCTTCCTAGGTGCCTGGCCGAAGTTTCACTCATGCCTCAGCCAGGAGTCCTGATGATGGGATGGGGTCCTTCAGGCACTTAGCTTGGCCAGCCACTCCCTCCGTCTTCCCAGCGCCTCAGCAAAACTTTGGCTGGGCCGATCTAGCACCCAAGCCACACATACTTTGAGATTCCTAGCTGCAATGGGCAGCAACAAAG
Organism: Thermophis baileyi; assembly: GCA_003457575.1. Classification (NCBI taxonomy): domain Eukaryota; kingdom Metazoa; phylum Chordata; class Lepidosauria; order Squamata; family Dipsadidae; genus Thermophis; species Thermophis baileyi. Next base: position 4,398,071 of record QLTV01004400.1, read on the forward strand.
CTAGATTCTTCTTCCCCTTGCAGCGTTCCAGCAAGAGAAACAGGAAAAGGGGGTGGAGAGAAACAAACAGGATGCCAAGGTACGCGCGGGTTGGAGCAGAGGGGGGCAGATTGAAATTCCCACTTCAGCCTCCTGGTGCGGCACAGAGCTTTGCCCTGGAGGGAAGAGCGCCGGTGGCTCGCTCGTGCTGTCCCTGGGAGTCTAGCATACAGAGCAAGCCACCGCAGTCTGTCCCTTTAAGGTACTTTGACACGGGGGGAGGGAGACCATAAAGGGACAGGCGGCCGCAGGAGCTGCCTTCTGAGCAGCTCCACTGTGAAAGGGGGGGGGAGAAAAGTTCGGCTTCTCTCTGCTTCAGCATTCAATGTGGCTGCTTCTCTTTTCTTTCTCGGCCACATACACACAGAGCAAACATGAGAAGGAGGAGGGAAGCAGCCAGGTTAAATCCTGCAGCAGAGAGAATCAGCCAGCAACCACTAGAAGACTTGGCCGAACTTTCCTGCCAGGCAGGAGGAGCACCGAACAAGAGCGCCAGGTCAGACAAACACTGGGAGAGCGACTAACGGGGGGCAAAGAAAGCCGGGGGAATTTGAGAGAGTTCAAATCTGCAATTGCACTAAAAACCCCACGTTCTTGTAACCTTAACTGGAAGCAGGTTAAAAAAGGGGGGAGGGATATTATCACTGCCCCACCCCCACCCCTCAGAGAGAAGAGTCGGTCCCCCCTCCCAAGAGTTGCAATTTGGCACCGCCGCTGCTCCTCGCCTCCCTGAAGTGCCGGCAGCCTAGCGCCGAGCTGGGCGCAGCTTCTCCCTAGCCCGCGGGGCACAAAGTGGGCAAAGGGAATTGCAAGGCAAGAGTGATACCTGAGGTTTCCTGGAGCCCAGCGCTGGAGCTGGAGAACAGCTTCTCCACCGCCCCCATCCTCGCCTGCCCGTCTGGCCGCTTCTTGCAGAGAGGCATCGCATGAACCTATTGCTTAGGAGCCCCACTTTGGCTCCAGCCCTGCCCCAGACCCCCAGCCCACCCAGGGCGATTCTCCCACTCTCGGATCCTGGCCGTGCCACTCTTCACCCCGGTTGGTTCCCTGTGCAGCTCTCTTTGGTGGGGGCACCGCAGCCTCTGGAGCCAGGAGGGAAGAGATGCAGAGCTGCCCAGTTAGCCCTCCATCCCCGAAGCCAGGCTGGGATGAAGGTGATCCAGGCACATGCCAGCTCTGCTGCTTTTTTGCCCACTGCGCTCCCACCCGGCTTCCCGGAGGGGGGAGGGGGAGGAGAGCCCAATCCCACCAACCATTTTAACCGGCTTCCAAAAGTCCGCCGAGCAAGGCAGGGGGGGGAATTGGGGCTTTTGCAAGGTGTGGGGTTCCCTCTTGAGTGCAACCCAAGCCAAAATGGCCCAGAAAAGCGCTGACGTCACCTGTTAACCTGCCTGTCAGCCGAGCAGCTCTGCCTGGTCTTCCCCCAAGGGGATCGAGCCCTTTTTGCTGGTGCTGTGGAAACACCCCTCCCTCGTGGCTTGGTGGGTGGTTCATGTGACTGAGTGGACATGGCCCACTCAGTCACATGACCTGCCCACCAAGCCACGCCCACAGAACCGGTGGCAAAAAAAAATTAGATTTCACCACTGGTACAAAGTATATAGAGAGGGGGAAAGTAGGATAAAAAATAATGGGTATGATTTGCAACTACCTAGCTTTCATTATATTAAAAAAGATCCCGATTTTAAGATATCTACTACAGTACAATTGTCTACCTATGAAAATTGTGGATTCTCCACCTCTGGGGGTGGTTTTAAGAAGAGGCTGGGCACCCACCCCTCATGGATAATTTAATTGGTTTTGTACAGGAAAAGAGTTGGATTAGATTATTTGTGTGGTCAGTCTTGTGGTTGGACTAGATGATCCTTAAAGTTCCAGCTCCACAGTTGAATGTTTCTATGATTCCAATTATTCTAATTAGAACTTCTGCAAAAGGCATAGAAAAATCTGATTTCAATTTGATAAGGAAAACCATTTTTTAAAAAACAGACCACCCTAATAAATTTAAATATTCAGGTGTTCAGAGAAAAAAGTGCCATATTTGCCATGCTTTCCTTTCCTTTCACTGGAATGTTAGCAAACTAGTTGAATTTTATAAAAGGTCAAGAACATGACTAGATATTTCACTATATCACTTTCCTCACGGACTTGCCATTTTGCTGAAAATATCAGGCACATAGATCAGCCCTCTGCCAGAGTCAGTTGCTTGAACTAATAAGAAAATTCCATCTTAAATGAGTTTGAGGGCTACTGCAGCATAGGTTAATTGTTTTGATACCCATTTAAAAAAATCCCCAAAGCAGGTTCATTCACCTCAGACAATACTAACCACTATGTGATGCTATCTAGTTGATGTAAATGAGAAACCCTTATAGAAAGAAAAGCCAAATGAAGCCTGATGTACAAGTCAAGGAGTATAAGATACTTTTTAATGTCCTCTTGACCAATATTGACCACTATTAGTAATATTGTTTCCCCAGCTGTTTTTCAGGTTTTTTCAACCTTAAATGGTTGGAGAAAACTCTGAGACCTTTCGCATGCAAAAAATAGGCTCACTTACTACCATGTTTCCCCGAAAATAAGACAGGGGCTTATATTTTTTTGACCCCCAAAATATGGCCTCGGCCTTATTATCGGGGGGGCTTATTATTTTGGGGGTGCAGTAGGCAGCGAGCGTGGGACTGCATGTCCCATCGCCGCTGCCTCGCCTCCCCTCCCTGCCGCCACCGCCTCGTGGAGCAGGACTCAGCAAGGCTTGTTGTGCCGTTGCATGCATGAACTGCAGGCCTGCCGCAAACTTCATCATACTGGCACAGCTGGGGTCCTTCTGCCGTTGGTGCATGCAACGGCACAACAGGCCTTGCAGAGTCCT
>QLTV01004400.1:4410880-4425145 GCA_003457575.1 Thermophis baileyi
GGCAGGCAGATGTCTGCCTGGCTGGTTGAAAGTGCTGAAGAAGCTAGTCACAGTTCTCCTGGCCCAAGCCCTCGTCGCCACTGTTAGATAGTGGGTAGAGATGACAGGAGACAGACTTCCAAGCAGTTCTTTATTTCAGCTCTTGTATCAGCAACCAGCAAAGAGCAGTCTGACAGCTTGCCCTTTTATAGGGAGCTGTCAGACAGACCAGCCAATAGCGTTTGAGCTTTTTCCCGCTCAAACGCTGGACCTGGTTGGAACCATGCAACACAGTTTAAACAGTTAGAACATAACAGAAACCTCTAGACCTGTATTTCCATCCTCAACTCTTACACACAATGATTATCATGGATGTAAAAGATAATATTGGAAATGGTTCTCTCTAAACATACTCATCGGAACTTTAACAATGCAATCTTACAGCTTTTCTGAAGTAAGTTCTTCAAACCTCAGTAGAAAAGGATATGGCCTGTGATATTAGTTCAGATGTGAATTAGTGAGTAGCAAATACATTTTATGATGTATAATATCAGTAATATCTCTAGCTAACAGTCACACTGCTACATTGGAAGACTTAAATTCCTGATAGGTCAGAATAATTATTATAGTACTATAAATGTTAGCAAATTTGCATATGAATGGAAACTATATTAGTTAAATTATTTCTTCATAGATTTACTGGAAATGGAATTTCAGAATTACTATATTATAATGTATAATATACATTATATTATAATGTAATATAACCTTTACATTATAATTCCCAGATGCAAATGCATTTGCTATAAAATGAATCCAAAAGAAAGATTTCTTCGTTTGTACGTCTGTTATTCTCTCTGATTTAAGATCTGCTCCAGTTGAAGAAGTAATGGCATCTCCCAGGAAATTTTCCACATTTATGTATTGTGTTTTGTTTTGTTTTGTCTACATTGTTTGGGAAAACAGTCGAAAACAGGGAGTTATTGTATGCCAAGTATTGTGGTTGGTTAATCAAGCTACATATATAACCATAAGACCCCAAAAATTGTTTCATTCTGCTTCTTTTATGACATAAATTCTGAAGTGCTTATTGAATCTTATAAATCAGTAACTTATTTAGTCCCTGATGATATTACTGGGTAGGTTGCTATGTTAGTGAGTTTTCAGATGTATAGGTACAGTGTTGTGTTCTATGAATTTCAATAGGTTCCTTTAACTCCAGTGATTAAGTCCTGAAAAGAAGATAAATGTTAAAACATTTATTTCTTATTCTGCACCAAATTACGCACCTACTGCTATGCATTTTTTAATGTTCCTTTTTTTAAAAAAAAAATACCCAATGAACATTGTGAAAAGGAGTTTTGTTCATCTAAAAGGGTTGTTATTTTTTAATAACAAGGAAGGCATTAATTCAGAATAGTACGGTACTTAAAATGCTTATTTCAAGCTGAGCTTGTAGCAGAGTTTGAATTGTTCAGATAGACTATTCAGAGATGAATTATGCCCACTTCTGAAAGAAATGGTCACTCATTCAGAATGAAACTGGCTGAGAAAAGGCTTGTGTAATTTGCAGTTCATTAAACCAAATAAAGGGTTCAGATAAATATGATGTTTCTGGCAGTGCCCCCTCCATTTTTTTGAATTCCTACATAAGACAAAAAACTGGAGTGTTTATGCAGCAATTTCTATTGGGGTGCACGTTGTTGGCAAATCATGAATTTTACTGGTTTAATCAACTGTTATGTCTTTGTTAAGTCAGGAAGTAACTCAAACATAAGGAAAATCTATGGCCATCTTGGTGACAACTCCCTTGCCCCTTCATTTGATATACAAATGTACTATGTGAAAAGCTTATTTATTATTCAAAATGTCAGTCAGCTGGTAGCCATCAAACCTCATTGGATGATATTCAGAAATACAATACGTTACTCAAAATACATTAGTTGGCAATTTGATTGATTATATGGCCTTAAATTGCTGTTGACTCTTAGCAATCACAGAGATTGTCCTTCTCCAGCATGATCTGTTCACAAGTTGGCTTTCAGGTCTTCCATTGATATGCATGTTATCTTTGTAATCAAGTCCCTCTATCTTGCTGCCAATAACTCTTTTCTTTTTCCTCTACTATTCCCAGCATTATGGATTTTTCAAGAGAGCTGGGTCATCAAATAATGTGTCCAAAGTCTCATAATTTGAGTCTGGTTATTTGTGTCCCAATTTAAAACTCAAGATTGATTTAATGAGAATATGCATTAAGTTATGCATCAAGATATAATAATAAACTGATTACATAATAATAGTAGATATGATATCTGCATAATATCTTATGCTATACATCCATGTGCTGTGTAGTTATTCAGAAATCAATGCCATCAGGCTCAGTGGAACTAACTGGATTGCAGATCCTAATATCCAAAGTACAAGTCACCAGAAGTCAATGATTGATTGATTGATTGATTGATTGACGGCCATATCAAAATATAAAATGAAAATGAAATGCAGGATATTACTCCAGGGTAAAATAGATAAAAGGAAAATACAGTAATAAAATACAGTAATAAAATACGTATGTGTTAAATACAAAGAATCAACATTTAGGTATATGCATCACTTTTAGAGGATACCCCCAATCTGTTTGATATAATGGGTCAGAGGTCAATGCTAATAAACTGCAAAAAGTCCCACAAGGTTTCTCCCCCCCCCTCTTTTTTTGATAATAGATACCTTGAACTTTCTGTGCAGGGGAAATCTGAAGTGTGATATCAAAATATGAGACATTCACACTGATGGCTATTGAAATGCAGCCCTCCCTGTTTATTATCTAGACATTATTTTCTAGAACAGTGCTTTTCATTTTAAGGTGAACAGACTTCAACTCCCAGAACACTGGCTGGGGAATTCTGGAAGTTTAAAGTCCACTCATCTTAAGCTGACAAGATTAGAAACTCTACTCTAGAGCATAAAGTCTCAGTATTCCTAGCCCAACTTTTCTGGAAGGTGTCAAATGAGGGAAGACTGATGTAACACTAGTGAAATGTTCACCATCAGAATGAGGAATGAAGCTGCTAAAGGAGAAGCTGCATATTTCAGGAATTTGGGGGGGGACATTAATTCAATTTTGTGCTTAGTACAGTAATGCATGATGCTATGAAAAACCTACTAGAAGAAAACAAGCCATGCTTTACTAGAAACAGCATGTAGATTCCCCCAATTACGGTATCGTTTTTAAATATCATAATTTTCTTCCAAAATTGACAGCCATCACATGGTGGAAGAGGAATTTTCCCCTTGCCTTCTTTCATATCAAAGTATGAAAAAAATCCTATATCAAACTTTTTTCAATGCTATCCTGAATCAATAATGCATTTTTATTATCTATAGAACTTAGAAGGAAACATCTCTTAATCATCCCATCGATTACTTAGGTGGTGTTATTTTTTGATCAAACTGAATTAGCACACACAAATGTGCTTGGACATATGTACCTTTCTGAAAACTATAAGTCATTAAAGCTAAAATAGCCCCAATTAGACTCATCAATTATAACGTTCACTGTGATTCTCTGAGCACTAATGTGTTCATTCCTCCAAGGTTTCTGTTTTGCCTTTCTTTTAATAGGAAATCTATACCATTAAAAGCAAACCATGAGCCTCTTACATCATCTTCCGCCCCCCGTCCCCCAAAAAATGCTTTTAGGTTCCATGCAGCTCTCACAGGTACTAGACAGCTCAGTTTGGGGAAAGGAAGGCTATAGAGCATATTTTTTGTTGGATGTGATCCATCTCCCCCCAAAAAAGGGCAAACAGTAAGCTTCTGGATACTGGGAAGGAAGTACAGGGAAATATTACAAGAACTAAATGGGTATTTTGCATGTTTGTCTATAATTAGCACAGAAAGTCATTCTATGATAATACACAAAACACTCCCAAAATTCCATATGTGCCCACCAGGTCAAAGCATATATGCATCTCTAGTGTACAGTAAATATTGCATTTACTGTCATAACTATATTAGAGCAGAATCTTCTTCCTGAAAAAGCCCTTCATTCTTTAATTTTTGATGCAGGTTGACATTGTTCTCAAGAAGAAATAGAACATCAAATGACATTCTAGGATTTGCTGTTTCTGCAAATGTGAGGGATGCATTCTTTGCACAGATGTCCCTACAAGGAAAAAATAACCATGGTTTTTTAGAAACTCTAATAAATTTTTCTCATTCAATTTTTCTTCCACATTGTTTAAGACTGACTGGCACTCTTCCATTAACTGGAGTTTGTTCTGGTTATCTCAGCCTCACTTTCAATGTTTTAAATGTTTCAATTTAATGCTAATTGTCCTGGGAACCTTTGGTTGGAAACTGATATAAGTAATAAATAAAAAGGAAACATTACATCTTCATTTTTATAATCAATAAGTAGAAGCCAGAAACTCTTGGACGACTTTCAGATTTCTCACTGACTTTTAGATGAATTTAATATGAATATATTCTGCTAGCTTTCCCATATCTGCCAACTTCCATAGCTTGCACATCATAATGATGGGGGCTTAATGGAGCAATTGATTGTTGAGAAGACAAGAGATACTTTGCGTAAATCTAGGAGGTTCTAAATTGAGTCAAAGCAATATTAGCCTGATTATCAAAACAAACAAAAGACAATTGGCTTTTATCACATACAGTAGCTTTGTGCATACCTGCATTCACTCTAACTTTCTACTCTAGGATATGTAAAATCAGTGTAATACCTTTGCAGCCTGATTTGCAGGTTAGAAAATCACACATATACACTTTTATTCATCTAAAAGGAACATTCATATATTGATGATGAACCAAGTTCATCCACTGTAAACAGAAGACACCATCAATAATGCCACCTTAATAATCACAACTTTTTAAAATCTGCTTCAAAGTATTATTTTCGAAGACCAAAAGAATGAATAATTGTTCTAGATCATCCTATCTACCATCTAGATGAACCATCTCCCACAAAGTATATCAATATTGGAAAAGCTGAAAATGTCAGAGTTTCACCTCCCATAAATCTTAGAAACTGCAAGGAGGAAACCATCCACGCAAAAAATTATTAAAAAATCAGAGGATATGGGGCAGAGCATTCTAAAAAAATAGAATCAGCTTCATTGTGGCCAATCAATATGTGCAAAACAAGAGATTATTACAAATAATATCCCCAATATTTGCAGTCCTCAAACTGAAAATAAGTGGCAGAAACTGCTACTCATCATCCAATAGCTTTCCACAGAAGATACAACAATGACTAAACCAAATGCTTTTACAAAGAGTTTAAACAATAATTAACTCTACTGTCCTACAAAAAGTCATGATGGCTGACACAATGTAGTAGACTGAAGGGAGGGAATACATTTCAGAAGAGTAAGATGTAGCTCAGGCTAGATATTTTGTGTGATATAAAGAGGCCAAAGACATCCCCCTCCCTAATAGTTCTCTAAGTTTATGATAGATGCAGATAGTTGAGTGCTTCAATTTGACAAGATTCTGTTTTGTGTGGAACAATAAAGATCTCAGCTTGAAAGAATCAGCACTTATCTTTCTTGGTTTTGGAGCCTGACATCTCAACAAACAGGCTCAAGTGGGCAAGTAGATGTAAACATTTGTTCATTAGGCAAAATTTTTAGATGGCAAGCAACATGGAAAAGTTTGCTGAGTTGTAAAAATGTATCTGATCAATACCTCCTTTGAGAAACTAGCAGGAAAAACTAACAAAGCCAGTGCACAAACTGAATATATACTGTGCGATGATGTGAAATTCATCACAATGTTTTTCAAAATATTGCACCAACTCAAAATTAGCAATGACTATAGGCATATCAGAAAAATCCCTGGATATCGACACCACCTCCTGGGAAACCCTGGCACAAGATTGATCAACATGGTGCACGTTGATCCACCAAGGTTGCCAGACATCTGAGGACAGAAGAACAACCATAGCACAAAAGAAGTGAGCATTCCGCAAAGCCAGAACTGCAAATGCTGCAACAATGGTGCCCACACATGTCTGCCCAACATGTGGCAGAACATTTCGTGCCCGTATAGGCCTTACCAGCCATCTGCGGACACATCGTGGACAGCCCACAACCTGTTAGATGTCAAGGTCCTCTTCAAACACGATGGATGAACATCATCAGAAAAATACTTAAATTCAACATCCTCTCCCAATGAAGATTCTAAAAAATATTCATTGCAGATGAAATCCTGTATTGAAAACATATCCAGCAAAAAACAACAACAACAAAAAAACCTCCTAACAAAATGAACAGCCCAATAAAAAACTAAAAAAAAAATGTGTTTGATCAGCAAAGGTCTAGGAACTTTATATCAGCAATAAGACTAGATAGCTCTTCATAGAAAAGAAGGCACTCAAAGGAAAAAAAGATAGGTTTAACAAAATTGTGTTTTGTGAATTGAAAATTGAGGTTTCATCTAATTAAAAATTAGACATTTTTATGAAAATGAAAGAATTATCAAACAGAATAGCTTGTGAAAGTGGCAGAGTCAAGAAGTAGAATGCTGGAAAGAAATGGAACAGAAGATAGGGCTTTTGAAGGCCCTCAAGAAGGATAATAATACAACCGCAATCAACCAACAAGAAATTAAAGAATGCCAACACTTCTACACTGTCCTTTTTGCCTCAAAAGTAGTCATCACAAAACACCATCATTCAAATATTTAACAGTACAGTACCTAATGCTAAACGAGGTGAAGTTTTCCATATGATTTGATAGCCAATAGGGTGTAGTCATTAAAGATGTTGGACATGGAGTCTTACTATGTAAGTTTGGGTCAGTTATGATCCTTCAGCCCAATTCACCCCAGAGGGTTATGTCTGTGGGGAAAATTGGAGGAGCAAATATCTTGTAAGCTACCTTTTGCTCCTGAAGGAAAGGCAGAATATAAATCTAACAAATAAGAATATAAATAAATAAGCTGGAGTCTTTGTCATTTGCTTTGGCTGTCATGAAAGTTAGAAAAATCAATTTTAAATCACATTCAATATACTGTTACTAAATCATAAGAATTCCTCTAAAATACATTTTTTCCAGCTAAGATGTATGCTAGATAAACCAAAGAAATGGTTCATCTGAAACTTAGTTCTAACACAGTAAACATTAATCTGACAGTGTTTTGTATTAATCAATATAGAATTATGATGAAACATTCTACTTCACCCAAACGTCTTAAGATATCACCAAAGTTTTAATAGAGAAATTTAATTTCCAGTGGAAAACTGTCTTTTGTTTCTGATAATTATATCTAAATAAGTCATGAGTTTATAAAGTTCAATGAGTATGATAGTATCTCTTACTGGGAGCATAATTAGATGTTGAGTACTTGGATGGGAATGTCAGACAATGACAACAAAGAAGTGCCTTGAAAATATTACTAGTAGCTGGGTGTTATTTAAGATGCAGACTAAGTTGCAAGTTTTCATTTGTGTTAATGATCAACAGGATGGAGCTAAAATCTTCTTACATTTGCTTAAGTTTTATTTTTTTTCCCTAGTAAAATCATGAGTACCCACATTGATAACTATTGAAATACTGTAACTTAAAAATCTAATGAGTTGCAGCACTGTCTTTGAAAAATACAGTATATGAATACCAACAAATACACAAAAATGAAGATGCAGACTCAAGTACTTTACAACAATTAATAATTGAGAGTTTTATTATTTATACATTGGTCAATTGTGCCAAATACTTCATGCAGAAATTACTAGACTTGCGTTGTTTATAGAAAAAAATGGATTTGTCAAATTTGGTCAAATCTTTACGATTATTATGGTCTTTGATCAGGATTAAAAATATGAGTGGCATATTGACAGTACAAGAGAATTAGTAACAGAATTACAGAATAACAGAATAACAGATTTGGAAGGAACCTTGGAGGTCTTCTAGTCCAACCACCTGCACAAGCAGGAGACCCTATACCAGGGGTGTCAAACTGGCGGTCTGCGGGCCAGATGTGTCATGTGCAGGCCACGCCCACCCCAGTTCTGCAAATAGGAAAAACGTCATGAAACGTCATGACATCACTTGTGCTCTATACCATTCCAGACAAGTAGCTGTCACAGTCTCTTCTTAAAAGTCTCCAATGGTGGAGCACCCACAACTTCTGAAGGCTAGCCGTTCTACTGGTTAATTGTTCTCACTGTTAGGAAATTTCTCCTTAGTTCTAGGTTGCTTCTCTACATGATTAGTTTCCATCCATTAGTTCCTGTCTTGATTTCTGGAAAATAGGTTGACCCCTTCTTTCTGACAGCCCCTCAAATATTGGCATACTAACCTCATCTCACTTCTAGTCCTTCTTTTCACTAGACTAGACAAACCCAATTCTTGCAATCATTCTTCGTATGTTTTAGCCTCCAGCCCTCTAATCATCTTTGTTGCTTTTTTGTAACAGGAAATAAATAATTTTACCTTCCTCAGATAATGCAACTAAAAATACTATAAAAGAAAGAAAGTGGGAGAGAAAACTCTTGAAATTTAGTTGCTGACAAATATTGCACATGCTATTGCAGAGATTTAAACTACTGTACAGTAAACATTAGGTTGACAGCCACTTTGATGCAGTGGTTAAAGGCACTGAACAAGGAACGGGGACCCTGTGAGTTTTAGTCTTGCTTAGTCATGAACTCACCTGGGCAATCTCAGTTAAAGGGAAAAGACAATTGCAAACCCCATCTGAAGATGTTGCCAAGAAAACTGCATGGATTTGTTGAACCTGTCCCCAGGACTCTAGATTGATTCAAATGCATACACACCACATTTTACAAAATTATTGTCTTGATTTGTTGAGCACACAATTAAATGTGGACCAGCTATATGACAATTCCATTAACACAGGGTCATAATCTTTATAAATAAAAGGCAACAAATATATTGGCAAGTTTAATGATATTTTATGGAGGCCAAATTTCTCAAACAAAATAAATTCTGAGGCATCAGCATTCAGGTTTATATATAATTAGTCTGTCTGTCTGTCTGTCTGTCTGTCTGTCTGTCTGTCTTTATGTCTGTGTTTCTGTCTGTCTGTCTGTCTGTGTGTCTGTCTGTCTGTCTGCTGTCTGTCTTTATGTGTGTATAATCACTTATATCTATTTGGCTATATATGCATACATATCTGAGTTTTTCATATATAAGAAAGTTGTATGTGTGTGCGTGTGTCTATCTCTTTATTATGTCATAGCTAATAGATTGATTCAATGGTTTAAATGCTGGCTGGGGGAAAAAAGGGAATGGAGGAAATTTAGAAGAGATTATTTTAGATTATATTAGTTCTCTATCATCCTTCCTGCCTACAATTCTCCATTTTCCCATCAGTTGTTTGACACTTGACCTTTTTTCATTAAAGATGCAAGAACCTGCTAACTCCATTCCAAACTCTGCTCTTTAGCTGGGATCCCACAACTTCAAACATAAAAATAAACATAAACCGATGAATGCTAGAATTATCTCCACTCTTCCCCATTTAGTAGAATTGCTACTTGGAGACTTCCTTATATCACTTTGTTTGGACAGAGTATCCCAGAAGGCAGCCTTGATTGTTAGATAGTTTGTAACAGGCATTGCTTACATTACCTGAAAGTGGTAATTGAATCCAGTCTTTTGGATTAATACCAGTCTCAGATACTGTATATAATTTGTGCTTCCTTCAACCAAATGATGATCATCAGTGCTGTATGGCAGCAAGCCATTAGCTAAGTAAACATCTTCTTTTTATTGTCTACTTCAACTGAGATGTGCTTTTGCCTCAGATAATGAGGGTCTGACATGGGTAGACTTTTGCTATGCCCTGAGAAACAGTCTGCCGTGTTTGGAGATATTCCGTATAATGATATTGGACACTGTATCAGATATGAGAGCAGCAAAGTGGAACAGTAACCACAGTTCATTTATTCCACAATGAATAATCCAGGCCTGCAAAAGCTTTGTCTCCAAAACCTGAACACAAACCGTAAATCATATATATATGGGGGCCTGGTAATAGATATCCCATCCACCCACTCCAACTCAAAATCTTGGATAACAAAAGCAAAAGAGTTATGGAGCTTCTGTTAGGATGCCCAACATGACCAGCAGATTGGATTTGGCTCAGTAAACTATAAATAGTATAAATATATTCCTATATGGAATATACCTGAAACTAGCATTCATCCAAAATTATTATTTTGCCCCTAATCTATGGAACTGAAATTGAAAGCAGACTGTGAGAGGTTCAAAGTGGAGAGATTGCAATAATTTTGTCTTCTGGGAGCCAAAATGAGATTTTGAAAGGAACAATCTTTTATATTTTCCATTTCAGCCAGTGAGACATTATAGTAGAAAAGTCCAGGAAATAGGCAAAATATTTTAAAGCACTAACAATGAAAGAGGACTGAAATAGCTTCTAGGGAGATATGATTTGTGATAATAAGACAAATGCTAGTCTACTCACTAAAGGAACCAGTAAAGTTATTATTTATTAAAAGTTAAACAAAGAACTCAGTCAAAAATATATAGACAAAAAGAATCATGATATTAATAATGCATTTAATTAGTGAACTTTTTTTACCTGCAGATTCAGTTTTACAATCCCCCTTTTGAAATATGTAATTTAACTAAATTGTAGTCCTCAATGCAGAAATTTTCTGAGAGATTCAAAATTTTCAAATCTTGCATTCTTTTCATAATGAATGGTGTCCATTTTATGAAGTTGTAAAAAATTTAAAACCAGCAATGGTAACTCTGTGTGTGTGTGAGAGAGAGAGAGAGAGAGAGGGAGGGAGGGAGAGAGAGAGAGAGAAACAGGCCAGATGGTGTATGTGTCATTGCATGAACATGGAAAAGGGAGGGGGCTTGGAACATGACAACACATCCACCTCTGAGCAAAAGAGACACATTCCAACATGCTCAAAGAAAACTATAAAAGCAATGTGTGTTAGGGAGGCATGTTAATTGGCATATGGGTGGAAGCAAAAAATGGAAAGGACCAGAGGCAGAAGTGGATGTGGCCAACCAGTCTCTCTTCTCTCTTCTCTCTCTTCTCTCTTTTACTTCCAAGGAGAAAAACTTTTCATCCCTGCCACAGTTCTGAAAGCTTTAGAAATTAGGCTAAGGGATATATAATATATTTTTACCCAAACATTCAAGTGTGCATAAACAGAACAATTTAGTAAATGTTTGCAGACGTTTTTTAAAACACAATGATAAAGAATATTAATTGTATTATTGTTAATTGCCTTTTAAAAGAATTTCTTGTTATACTCTGTTCTTATGCAATGAAGGCTGATATACAAATGTTTTCCTTCAAATAATTTGAAGAATTGTTGTTTGTGGTGTTAAATATACTGGGAGCAGTGACTTCCCCAGTCAACAAACCAGTATAGCAGTTTGTTTTAAGAATTGGCTTATAGAAGCTTGCTGTGGCAGTTTAATCATTTCATACCAATGAAAGTTTTGGGATCACAAATTTATGTAACTAAACATGTTTTGAAGTCATTTAAGGTATTATAATGACAATATTAAGAACCTATATTACTAAGCTACCTTATACCTTATCCACTGTAACAGTAGTCACTTTCTCCCCCAGTTTATTGCTCTCGTAGACAAGTACAAGCAGAGCGCTGTCTGGATATATACTGTAAATCAGTTATTTTAGTAGACAATAAAATAAAGTTTGAAACAAAGTTAAAATACATTTATGAAACAACCTAACACCTATAAGTGAAGTCCAGGATGCAGTCTATATTAAATTAAACATCTAAAATTACAACAAAATTACAAATAACTAAAATTTAAATGAATTACAGGTACATAGAATGCATTGCAGAAAATTGGACCATCATGGTCCAATGAGTCTTCCGTGCTGCTACACATAACCTAGCTATGTGTGCTGAATCTGTGCAGCCAGGATATCTACCAATCAAAGGTAGGATGAATTTAGTTGGATGTCTCCATAAAAAGACAACTAAATAGAACATGTTTTGTAGATTCCACCAGGGGTGGGTTCCTCCCGGTTTGGACCGGTTCTCCCGAACTGGTAGTGGCCCGCTGGTGATGTCACGATGATGTCACCGAACCGGATCGGTCAGTGCCGGTCCGTGGGGGCCGCCATCTTTTTTTTTAAAAAATGATTTTTTTTAATATCTTTTTAATAATTTTTTTTAATTTTTTTTCCCCTTCTGAGCATGCGCAGAAGCCGACTTCCGGCACTGTGCATGCGGTCGCCATCTTTTTTTCGGCTTTGGTTTTTGTTTTTGTTTTTATTTTTTGTTACTGCGCATGTGCCCACAAGGCGCGCCCACGCGGCGCGGGAGGGAGCGAACCAGCAGCGAGGTAACTTGGAACCCACTCCTGGATTCCACCTCTCTGGAATCACAGGGGCAAAGTCTTTCAAGCCAATGGTACTTTCTATATCTACCATCGAATACTGTAGAGAGGAGAACATGGCATTGGGCAAAAGACAGAAAGCTTTCCAGTGACTGGATAATAGTAGCTATATCTCTAATTTAGACAGTTTCTGCTCAACAATATCAATATTTACTTGGAACATCTATCACCAAGCACTTTAACAACATAGACATACAGACTGTAATTAAAAAGTACAGAGTGGAATAGTTTAACTTGAAGATTCATTAATAAAGCTCTGTTTGCTAAGTGGCTTAATAAACATATGCTGAGTGCAGTTATATTCCCACCAGGAAATGTAAAATGCTCTTTAAAACAGTAAAATTACCATAATTGACAGAACACAGATGCTGTTTAATAATCTAACCAATTGCACTCTCAATGGGAATCCTCATTAATTCTATTTTAAGACATAGTGCAATTCACCTGTATTTAATATAATTAGTATTGAAAGCCAGGTAAGCAGAACAGTTAATGATGCTAAGTTTGATGACTTTGCTATATAGCAGGAACAATACTTAAAGTTTGACAACAATGAGTTGGCCTTTTTCTATTTAATCCCCTCCTCCCCAATACTTTGGATAATCAAAATTATTTTTCAAATACTTTTTGAAATCAGTATCCAGGCTGATTTTATAAGGGATCAAATATTGTAATCATTTCTACAAGCAAAAAATAATGCCAACCCTGATATTCCCTATGATACTGTATGGAAGTGAAAGCTGAGCTCTGAAGGAGCATGATAGAAAGGATATTGATACTTGTGAACATTGATGTTTGAGAACACTCCTGGAAATACAATTGGAACCAAGAAAACAAACAAATGGATCAGTGAACAAATCGACCCATATTACTCACCTGTGGCACAAATGTTCAAGCTCAAATTAACCTGCTTAAGAAAATTATGCAAAGAGCTAGGTGGAAGGAAAGAGGATAACCAGCCGCAAAGTGTATGGGCTGAGTTACAGTGGTGGCAAGTGCACTGGTTGAAGACTTGAAATATTGGATTATCATGGTCAATATCTATGTAGTCACTAAGAGTTGACAATAGCTAGATGGTGCATAATCAGTCAATAATAATAATCACAAATGTTCAAGCTCAAATTAACCTGCTTAAGAAAATTATGCAAAGAGCTAGGTGGAAGGAAAGAGGATAACCAGCCGCAAAGTGTATGGGCTGAGTTACAGTGGTGGCAAGTGCACTGGTTGAAGACTTGAAATATTGGATTATCATGGTCAATATCTATGTAGTCACTAAGAGTTGACAATAGCTAGATGGTGCATAATCAGTCAATAATAATAATAATAATAATAATAATAATAATAATAATAATACTCCGTATTGAATCGGTGCTCATGTACATTAGAACGTGGGAAAGGGGGGAAAAAATAAAAATAAAAGCCATCTCATGTAAAAGTAGGAAAAGAGTGTGCTTTGCTAGGAAAATGAGGCTTTTTCAAGGCAAGGCATTCAGAAGTGTCTCGGAAGGATGGCAAGGATACAGACCCCCTCCGGGGCCTTTGTGGGGACAAGAAAAACCCCGGAATACTGAGAGGGGAAGGGAACTCAGGGGAGGTCACAGTTTTTCCTCAGCCAGGCGCTGCAGGCAGTGCCTCCGGTGGGAATCTTTGTTGTGCATCTCGATCACGGCGTCCCGGACCAGCTCAACGAACATCTGAGGCCAGAGCTTCTGCAAGGACTCGCATTTCATGTGGATGTCGGCGGCTTCCTTCACCAACTGCTGGATGTAGCTTTGGCAGAAGGTCTTCTTCTCCTTCAGTTCCTGCACGGAAGAAGCGTGGTTGAGGGCCATGGGTGGGAAAGAAATCCTGGCTGGAAATGCAAATTATATGTAAAAAAAAC
>QLTV01004400.1:4448586-4470809 GCA_003457575.1 Thermophis baileyi
GGAGGCAGCGATTTTGTTTGCTGCCTGCAAGCTGCAGGCGGTGAGCAGCAGAGCGAGTAAGCCAGCGATCTGCCGGCTGCCTCTAATCTGCAGTTTACTTGTGAGCACGAGAAGTTTTTCTTTACTTTGCAAGGTCTTTCCCTGCACGCAATGGCTGAGAGATGCGACTGGGGACCGGTTCAGGGGTGTGGCCAGCCAGAGATCACTACCGGTTCGGGGAACCATGCCAAATTTTTGCTAATGGTTCTCCCGAACCGGTCTGAACCGGCAGCAACCCACCACTGATGCTGATATCAGATTTCTCACTTACCATAATTATAGTGTATCATATTTGATTTGATATATTTATTATTCAATTAGTAAATCAAACTGGTGAATTATGTACATTTCTGTAATGTGTTATTGCATATTGTGGAATTGTTCTGTATGATTTTGGGTTTTATGTTAATGTTATTGTGGTTACAATTGGCCAAAATAATCTCTCTCTCTCTGATATTGTTAAATCATTGGATAGTTATGTGTTGTTGTTGGTGAATCAGCACTATCGAATAAGCCAAGTAGTTTAACACTTATTGAACTTTTATTTACTCTGTAGGCCTTTTTATCAGCAGACACATCTTCCCTATTTTAAAGGTAGTTCAGATGAAGTTCCAAAACAGTTACTAAAAGTGGCATCATATATGTTCTACAAAGAAAAATAATAATTCTTAGGAACCTCCCCTATCCAAAATGAATTTGACTTATGTTAGATAATCAAGGGAAGCCTTTGTAAGGTGCTGCTTTAACAGGAGGAGAGTGTGGAGGAGATGACAGGCCTTCTCAGTTATTTTATGGAAATTCTGCCCCATGTGACTTGGTTGGCTCACTTGCTCCTGGCTACTAGGAAGGTTAGTATTGTTTTACTGATGTGATTATACTTTAAAATTGCTGTTTGAGAGTCTTGTGCACCAACCAGAGTTCTAAAGCTGGGGTAATATAACACTATGTAAATAAATACATATAAATAAATATTCTTGCAAAGTATAGAAAACCTGTGCCTGTTGGTTCATTCTTTCCACATATAATATATGTTTTTGCTATTTCCCTTCCTCTCATGATCCTCAGGGTTGCCCTGGTCAAGATGCCTCCTCCTCCTCCTCCTCCTCCTCCTCCTCCCCCCCCCCCCCCCCCCCCCCCCCCCCTCCTCCCCCCCCCCCCCCCCCCCCCCCCCCCCCGGCCGTCCCTTTTTTTTTTTTTTTTTCCTCCTCCTCCTCCTCCTCCTCCTCCTCCTCCTCCTCCTCCTCCTCCTCCTCCTCCTCCTCCTCCTCCTCCCCCCTCCTCCTCCTCCTCTTTTTCCTTGGGTGACCTGCAGAATTGCCTGCTGCTTTGTGTGGGGGGGGGACCAAGGGAGCTATAAACTGTGAGGAAAACTGCACCATCATTCCCCATTTCAGCATGACTCCAAGGGCCCCCTCTCTCCTAGCAACTGCTGGCATCCCTCAGCCAGCCTTTACCTTAGCATCAGGCATCAAAGTATCAAACAGAGATAAAAGATTTAGTAATATGAAGTTTTAGAATATGTCATGATAGTCAAACCAGGTTAAGCAGAACCATATGGTTTCCTCAATGCAATTGGGCCATAAATAATGTGGCCTAATACAAAAATATTTAGTAATTTCTTTTGACTGCTTTCTTTCATCTTTGTGGTTTGTCTAATCCATATCTTTCCCCAGTCAGTGAAGAAACGTGTCAGACAAAAAGCTCTGGGAAGTGTCTTGTATTTCTCAGTTGGAAGCAGACCAAACCAGGAGAAATCAAATGGGCATTGGTATACATCTGCTTGTATACAAGCTAATTTTCCACTTAATTTTTTGTTTGAACAGCATATTAAAAGTGGTAGACCCAAGTAATCTTAAACAAAGAAATATTTTGAAAGTACATTTCTTCCAATTAACTTTAGTTGCTGATTATTTTATTTTCTACTGCAGCTTATTCAACTGGAACAACCTATTCAACAAAAGGAGTCAGTCCTAGCTGGAATATTATTTTCAGATCATTCTGAAGCAAAGTGTTTAACAGGGGATATGTAAATTTTCTTCATTAACCTGCATGTTTAAAACCATTGATCTTTTGCCACATACTGTTTCTTACCTTCTTGGAAATTAATTAGCATTTCTAAAATCAACTTGTGAGAAAAATATAAGCTGTCTTTTTATAGACTGTCCACTAGAGGATTCAGGGGCATGTACGATACCAATTATAATAATGGTTAGAAATCATCAACAAATATTACACAAACAATGTGAAAGACATTAAATATATACATTAAACACAACTATTCCATCATTCATGAAGCATTTGAAAGAAATCCATCAGTATATTAGTAGGAAATGTTTATGGAGTCATTCGTTTTCTGCCTGTACAGTTATTACAGTAGCATTATGTCAGTATGCATTATACTGAAGTTCATGAAATTCCTGTTGAAAGTGACCATAGGTGAATTATGCAACTGTTCAATTTTTTTGGTTGTAACTGATCGATTATGTGCCATCAAATCATTGTTGACTATTAGTGATTACATATATGAGCTCCATAATTGATCTAACCTGATTTTTAAAGTCTTTCAATGCTGCACTCATCACCATTGTAATTGAGTCCATCAACCTGCTGCTGGCCATCCTCTTCTTCCCTTTCAATGGAATGGAATGGAATGGAATGGAATGGAATGGAATGGAATGGAATGGAATGGAATGGAATGGAATAGAGTAGAATAGAATAGAATAGAATAGAATAGAATAGAATAGAATAGAATAGAATAGAATAGAATAGAATAGAATAGAATATTGGCCAAGTGTGATTAGACACACAAGGAATTTGTCTCCAGTGCATGAACTCTCAGGGTACATGTAAACAACAAAGTGATAAATCATAGATCATAAGATACAATCATAAATAATAAGATACAAGCAACAAAGTGATAAATCATAAGATACTGATAGGAGAAGATAATAGGAAAGATGAGAAGAATAATAGCAGTACAGCACTACTACATGGGTAAATACCTTTAGGCACAAGACAGTGCTGTGAGAGTTAGGTATTTAGCAGAGTGATGGCATGGGGGTGGTGGAAATGTCTTTGTGTTTAGTTGTTTTGGCATGCAATGTCTTATAGCGGCGTCCTGAGGGGAGGAGTTGAAACAGTTTATGTCCAGGATGTGAGGGGTCTGTAGATATTTCTACCTTTCCCTTTTCTAAAAAGCTGGGTGTTCCCATAATACAGTATGTACAAAGTAGGATTATTTGAGTCTGGTAATTTGTGTCTTAAGTGAGAACTGTGAATTAATTTGCTTGATGATCTATTTGCTTTTTTTTTTATTGTCCTCCACAGCATTGTCAGGAGTCTTATCCAACACCAAAGTTCAAGCATCTCAATAGTCTTCCTATCCTGCTTCTTCAGAGCTTAGTATGTTGCAACAACAGAAAATATTTAGAATAATGGAAATTATGTCAATATCTATCAGGCAGGAAAGATGACTTCTCAATTGATAACAACATTGAGCCAATTTGTTCTAGTGGTTAAGGCAACAGCCTAGAAAGAGGGAGACCATGAGCCACCTTGGCCATGAAAGTCAGCTGGGTAACTTTGGGCGAGTCATTCTCTCTCAGCCCAACCCATCTGACAGGGTTGTTGTTGTTGGGAAAATAGGAAGAAGAAGTTGTATTGGATATATTCACCATCTTGAGTTCTTTGTAAAAATAATAAAGGCAGAAGAGAAAGAAAGAAATATACTGAAAGTAAAGACTTTTGGCTCTAGAAGTTATATTTATATAAACACATATTTTGTTTTACTCCCTGTGGAAATATTTTGTATTCTTCATTACCACTGACATAGCTTAATTGGCACATTACTATTTCCACTATTCCTTTATTTTTTGTTTGTTTGCAATACTTCTCTTATTGTCCAGGTAGAGTATTAAGTATTTGCAAACTTAAATTATTGATTGTGATTTCAGATTTTATTTATTCCAAATTAATCCTTCTTTTTCTATTTCTATCTTTGACAATTATTGTGTAAAAATGCCAAAAACTAGCCAAATTCCTGAACATTCATATATCTTTTAATAATTTTCTAAAGCAAGTATGACTTTCTTCGTTCCCATATACAAAGGCATTGCACACTCCTGTTCTACTACTTGCTAATGTTATTGTGTATGTATGTTGAATTCCTCTTTGAACATCTTCCATTGAAAATATTCCTTTTTATCTCTTTCTCCAGACCATTCACATTAGCATTCTCTTTGACCCTTTTAAATATATTTTGTGTAAAATGGAGTTATATCTATCTCTATAGCATGATCACAGTTGGAGATTGCATTTCTTCCAAGCAAATGCTTGTTGTCTAATGAAAAATGTGCTACATTTTCAAATTCAAGACTACTCTTTATTCTAGACGAGAGCTTATTATTTTTGTATGAGATGCTCTGGGAATCTGAAATTAATTTTTGGAAACTGGATATGAGCGCATTTTAACGAAAGAGAAAAAGGAATTTTGATTCAGCCTTCCTCTCACTAGTAAGCAGTCATAAGAAAGAACATGTTATTTTGGTAGGTCATGTTCTTAAGGATGGGATTTTAATACTATGGAGGTTTTCATAAGGAATTAGATGATTTCTTTATGAGCAGGATACAGGGATAGGATGGGCTAGCTAGCTGGTGGTTCTCCATGTCTAATTTAATATTATTTGTATTAAAAGTATACAAAGCAGCCAAGAGGTTGATTTGAAAGCAGCATTTGATTCAAACCAGTTCAAGTTATGATAAAAGACTTAATCTTAATCTTTCAATGACTATGTAAGAAAGCATCAAAACATCTGCAGCTGGCTCCATTTTAGATAAGATGGGATGAAAATGAGTGGCAGATCACTTAGTGGATACCTTGAACAGCTCCAACACAAACATTTTTTGAGAAATTTTCCACATATCTTTTTAAAAGAAGTGATAGCAAAAACAAGGAAAGGGCTGGATAGCAGCTTCCAAATTGTCCAGCAAGATGGCTAAAGAGAAGCAGAATTAATTTATTTTATGTATTCATCAAATTTGGGTACCACCCATACAGGGGTGGGTTCTGGATCCTTTTGCTGCCGGTTTGCTCAGGGTCGCGCCATTCGCATGAGCACTTCATGTGCACACACACAGCAATCAAAAAATAGCTTCTGTGCATGCAGAAGCAAAATACAAGATGGCGGCGCCCACGGAGACACCGACGGAACTGGCTCCATGACGTCATCGCCAAGTTCCTAATGGTTTTAAAGAACCGGTTAGAACCGGTAGGAACCCACATCTTCACCCATATCACTCTCATATTGAAAGTGTCCTGCTCCAACTTAAAAATTATATAAAATACATTTAAAAGTTTCTATTAATGTTCAAAAAGGCCATAATCTCTCATTAATTGTTTTTCTAAAAAAAATCTATGGTAATATAACTATATACAACTATATCTACACTTGCTTTTTAAGTTGCTTTTGAACTCGTTATCTTAAGAAAATCCTGAGATATTTTGACAACAGCATACAAAGTATTAAGCCTGAATTGCAGGGTATCAAACCTTTCCATTCCAGGAAAGCATTTGTCAATTGCTTTTTTTCCCTATGGTGGGTGGGTCTTCCTGACAAATATACATATACATTTACACACATGATGCATATATATTACATATAAAGTTAAAATGAATTTATATGGACAACATTCTAAATACACATACTTACAAGTATAACAAGCAGTTTTTTTAATAAAAAAATAGTCTTACCCAATTGTTTTCTAATATCTTTTAAATCTACTGTATTATGAGAGTTATGATAGCACAATGGCTATAATTCTTGTCTTGCATATAGAAGATTGCTGGTTCAAAACCCAGCAGACACTTAAAAAAAAAAACTTTTTTCCCCTGGGCTTTCTGCTTTTTCCTTTTTGTTTGTTTGTTTCTTTTACTTAAAAAATACACTCCACTGGTTTACCATTCTACCATTTTTTAAAGTCACTTGTAGAAGGAGATTTCATCCTCAACTCCTAATTGTGCACTATTGGAGTTTGGGAGGAAAAAATGATTTTATTTATTTAAAAAATGCAGGGAAATGAAAGAAGGAAAAGAAAATGGCAGCTGTAAAGATATTAGAGAGAAAGGTAAGCATTGACTCAATTGAAGGGATACAGTATTTTCCTCTTCTGCAAAGTGACAAGTGGATTCCTGGCCTCCACCTGCAACGTACTGAAGCATGCTGTCCCAAATAGCTAGGAGCTCTTGAGGCAATATTATATGGAAAATATTCTTTGAATGTGGATCCGAATGATGAGTTTTCAATTCTGGCCTTGATTGCATCAGTTTGAATAGCTTGTTTTTCCATAGACAAAAATCAAGCCTTCGATTTCTTTTTTTAATATTATTTGTTGTAAGCCATTTCTACGCTTTATCTTTATTTACATTCCACTTGACCTTTTGTGGAAATTGATCGTGTAATTATTTTTCCTGGCCACCATTCTGTTCATGTTTTTATTATATAATCTCAATATTCAAGTTTTGTTTTCTGTACATTCAATAAGTTCCAGTTTTAACTTGCATCGATGCTTGTTCTCTTGGCTATCTTTTACATAATCAGCCAACACATGCTGCTGCTGCTGCTGCTGCTGCTGTTGTTGTTGTTGTTGTTGTTGTTGTTGTTGTTGTTGTTATTATTATTATTATTATTATTATTATTATTATTATTATTATTATTATTATTATTATTATTATTATTATTATTATTATTATTATTATTATTAATTAATTAAGAAAAGTAAAGAATCACAAAAGAAGCAAACATGACCAAAGAGCACAGCAAAATACTCTAATAGACAGACTTGGGAGGACCTGTCAATACTAAAGAGGCTATTATAATACATGAACTGTATACTCTACCATCATTCAGAATTGTCCCTCTATGGAAGGAAATTTGCAACAGCATTTGAGACTTTGCAAAGCTGTCAGGCTCATTGTGTACTATATCTAGTAGTGTTTGAATCTCCTTAAAGTTATTTGAACGATTCTTTTCATCCACTCAAAGTTTTGCAGAACCTAGCTTATACATTAGCCTTACTGCTATTATGGATCGTGTTTTTGCCACAATAATTTATTATGCAAATTAAAACAAACCATCAATAATATATGCCAGAAGACAATACAAATAATGCTAGTAAATAGCAACTGATTTTTTTCTGCTACAAATATGAACCAATGAAGTAGTTGAGAATAAAGATGTCTTCAAGCAAGGATGAAAAGAAAATATAGCAACTCTGAGCACAGTCATGGATAAGACTTTTATAAATTGGCTGGTATAGATTTTTCTAATCTCTCTTTGTTATTTGTGCCCTCTTGATTTTGAATGGAAGTGGTTGTCTAAGAAAGATGTTCCAGAACCTCCCATCTTGAAAAAAAAAATCCCCTAAAGATCCAGATCAGGGGTGTCAAACTGGCGACCCTGGGGCTGGATGCGTCATGTGCAGGCCACGCCTACCCCAGCTCCGTGAAGAGAAAAATGTCACGATATGTCACGTGACAGCAACGTGATGCCACAAGTTTGACACCTGTGATCTAGATGGTCCTGACCCTATCAGACTTTTACAAGGTGGTGAAGTTCTGGCTAAATCCCCAGGGATTTTTGTCCAGATGTTAAGTAAGGTCTGCTGCTGTTGCTGTAGATGTGCTTGTGTGTGTGTGTGTGTGTGTGTGTGTGTGTGTGTGTGTGTGTGTAGAGCCGAGGGGGCGCAGGGGTTAGAGTGCAGTACTGCAGGCTACTTCAGCTGACTGCTAGCTGCAGTTCAGCAGTTCAAATCTCACCGGCTCAAGGTTGACTCAGCCTTCCATCCTTCCGAGGTGGGTAAAATGAGGACCCAGATTGTTGGGGGCAATATGCTGACTCTGTGAACCGCTTAGAGAGGGCTGTAAAGCACTGTGAAGCAGTATATAAGTCTAAGTGCTATTGCTAGTGCTATTGCTACATGTGCATGCATGTGTGATTCAGGTGACTGCTTTATAGTTGGGTACTGTTCATGTTTTATTTCTTACACTGACCAGAGTCACTGTTGTGAGATGCATGAGCAAATAAATTATATAAACAAAGAAGCAAACAAAGCATTTGGACAAGCTGATATTGGGAAAATTTATCCTTGTGGAATCTTGAATTGCATTCAGCTGAAATAAATACTCTACTGTAGATCTTTCAAAAGAGGCAGTAACTGCTGTGTTTGCAGGTTCTAAACTATCTCTGAGAGAGATTGTTGCATTGCACTAATCTAAGAAGGAAGACACTAGAACATGAATTATTACTGTAATCGGTCCTTGCTCAGATGAGATACAAAATATCTATTATTTGAAGACGAATAAAAGAGTGATATCCCTTAGGAAGAGCTGAGTTTTCATTTCAACAATCTGCTAAATGCTGTTTTCTTCAGCAATAGCCTATAGGTGGCAACCCATAATTTGCAACCTGTAAAACAATTTGACAGGAAAGTACTACATTTTCAAACATTAATTTTCCCTTTAAAATCTGCAGGAAATGGACTAAATTGGTATGAAATAATGATCCAAGCCTGAAAAATAAATGATTACATTTTTAATGAAATAAATTGCCATACAGCTAGCCTAGTATATCAGCATGTGGCCATAAAGATTCTTATTTGCTACATTTAACATTTAAATCTATTTTTGACATTTGATATAATGCTAACATTTACAGATTTAAAAGTAAACTGATGAAGGGGATGTTTTGGAGGTGACAAAATCTCAGACCAGTTCCTGATTTCCTGTATACACATCCAGTGAATGTGCTATAAAAAAAATCAACTGAAAATGCAAAGAAAATTGCTTTTAGTAGCTATCATTTTATGAAACTATCAGAGTGCACAATTACTATTAAAGAAGTTCTTTACTAAAACCCCTTTTTTTAAAAAAAAAATGGCAGAAGGATAGTCCAAATATTTTTATTCTGGAGAAAAAAAAGAAAAACAATAGACTTGAATAGTTTGAATATTAAAGAAACTTATTATGGCATAGATTTATGGCAAAACAGGTAAATTGATTTCTTAATAAACTTCTTTGTCCTGCCACATAATAACTTCTTTTGTATTTCAATAATAAGGACATCCATCTATAAAACATTGTACCATATAAATTTCTTGGATTTGCTGTCTCAAAATATTTAATATTCAAATATATTTAATTATATTTAGAATATTTAATATATATTACTGATTTCACCCTATATTTTTAATTGTACTTTATTGTATCTTCTGGTTGTTACCTCCCGCCCCCCCGCTTCTGTTCAACTGTGCCTGATTCTTAGAGAATGCCTAGACAAGTCCCTACAATTTTCTTGGCAAGATTTTTAGAAGTGGTTTTCCGTTGCCTCCTTCCTAGGGCTGAGAAAGAGGCATATTATGATAGGACTTATGCAACTTAAGAACTTCTAGATCTTGAACTCATCAAGTGTTCTGGGTATCTTTTGGTGTTTCCATCTGTCTCTTGAATTGCAAAATGACAATATTTCCAGATCTAGTACTTCCATATCTGGGCTGTAAAAATATGGATAACCAATAGGTGTCAACAAAGGGACACAATAACTCTTAACTCTTTGCTGCTGATTAGTGTTCACTTGGATTTGTTTTTTTAGCTACTCAAACCATGACATATTTCTGGTGGGCTCTGTTGGTTCTCCATTCTCTTTTGATGTGGAAACCTTTTCTTCTAATATTTACTATGTGGGAACTGGCTCTGTGATTTTGTTTATTTACATATATGATTTAGATATCAGATATTATGATGCTATAGGAAATAAACTTGGGTTCAGGAAAACAAATCTTGCAGCAAAAATCTAGGAAAGCTCTGATGAACCTTCAAAGTAATTTCCTGAATCCCAATATATAGCTTGGAGTCTGTGTCTTATTTAAAGCTTCAAAGTTAAAAGTTGCCCAGGTTTGATTAAAATAGTAATATTTCTATTGACGATACATAGTGCTGTACTATATTCTGGATGTGGTGCTAGAACATTATCACTTATATAAAATACAGTTCATTGGAGCTTAGTGTTGTTCATGTATTAACAAAGGGATAGGAAATAAAAGAAATAAGATTTGGGTTTTTTTTGCTTCTTCAGCCACTGCATTTTTTTGCAAAATTAACTTGCTGTTATTAAGTTCTTGTCTCACTGTACATAAAAGAGGGTAATTGCAATAAAATTATTAGTTCTTAAAGCAATAAAAACTGATATGCTTGATGTGGTATTATTGTTGTTGTTATATAGTATCATTTGAGAAAATCTCATAAAATGCTAATAAATTAGAGTAAATTCAAGTTTTGCCTCAAAACTTAAGCCAGATCAGATGAAACCATATCTTTATTATGGACATACTCTAGCATAATGGGGTGGGATTCACTCATTAAAAGAAGTGGGTAACATAAAAATTAGTATGGGAAAGACTATCAAGTTACAAAGTACTCCACTATTGAAAACTAGATGCTCATTAGAAATTGTTTATAAAGTTGAGCCCCAAGTACAGATCATCATCTGACAAATTTTGAGCACTACTGCATTGAACCTGGCAGCATGGATATTGTGCTAGCATTGGTATCTGAAAGCAACAGGATAATATAAAACTTTCTTGTGCACCCTGGGTATTTATGTAGTAGTGGTAAGTTGAAACTAGTGTAAATATCTCTGTAGTAGAAGCATTGAAGGAGTATTTGTTCTATTGTTTCTATGTATCCATACTACTCATAGGGGTATTGTCTCTACAAGTATTCCTGTATCTGCCTTCAAATATCACCTTACAGGAGAGATGGGTGGCATTAAAAAAATAAGATTTGTCCAGATGCCACCATAATATATCTGTGGTTCCAAAGAAAGCTAGTTTTTTTTTAATTAAGTGCTGTGAGTTCAAATAATTTTAATTGTTAGCTGTTTTGACACGTCTATTGTTATAGCTCCCAGTGTTCCAAAAACATGTGATGGCTTATTGCATATATTCTTTTATTGTTAAGTCTCAATATTTCACAGTCTTTTCCTGTTCATTTTGAACTCATCTATGTCATATAGTATTGTCACATCTACTCTATAATTAAAACTTGCTTTTCTTGATGCTCGTCCATCTGAATCTAGAAATCACATAAAAATGTATGTAGTCATTCTGGAGCATTTTTTTCAACATAATTGTCAGGGTAATGATGATTTCATAGCTAACCAGCTGCTGTAACGATGATGCAATGGTAGCAATGAGTCAGCAGGGTTATTTGACTGCTACTGCTTTAAGAGGCTGTAATATAAGAGAGGCCCTGTGAGGGCGTAACTCACTCTCCGTGTGTGCTTCCTGCTATAGTTGATGATTAATTGCCTGACTTTGCCTAGTACGTGAATCAGAGGTGGGTTCCAGCTGGTTCAGACTGGCTCTATAGAACCGGTAGCAGGAATTTCCCCCCGCTCGCCGAACCAGCAGCGATGGCCGGCTGGACACACCCCCGAACCAGCTCTCTTGGCGGTGCCATAGGCGCCACCATCTTCCTTCCTTTCTTCCTTCTCCCACCGCAAAACAAAAGCGAACGGCGGCGTGGTTGCTTCAGGAGGTTGCTTCGGGCAGGTGGACGTCTGCAGCCAGGAAGGGATGGAGGGTGGCGAGAGCGGCGGTGGCGGCCCCTTCCACGCGCAGTGCATGGAGGCGGCGAAGGTGGGCAAGGCGCCTGTTTCTGGGGAGGCGTGGCGATCGCTCGGCCAGGGCAGCCTCGGCGGGGGCTGCATCGGCCTCTCTGCCTGCACCATGTTCTGCTCCAGCCGGCCGCGCGACTACAAGTGCGGCGACCTGGTGAAGATGAAGGGCTACCCGCACTGGCCCGCCCGGGTAAGCCCTGCTGCCCAGGCCGAAGGGAAAGCTCCACAATGGCGTGGCCGGGCCTGGCCCTCTCCCCGTGCAGGGAGCTACCGGATTCCGCCAGATTCCGCCACTCTCGCTCCGCTTCTTTGCCAGTGGGAAGCGGCACTGCAGCTGAGCCTCCTTCCCCCGGAGCACCAGACTCCACAAGCCGAGTTCCCGGAGTGGTGCCGGCGGTCAAAGAGAGCAGGCAGGTGGCCGGGTGGGAAGCCAGTGGGCAGCTTCAGAGCCCCAGAGTCCCTTGGGAGTTGGGCGGCATAGAAATACAAATAATAATAATAAAGAGCTCTGCGGAGCCAGCCCGGGAGGCACAGGTGGAAGGCAGCCTTTTCTGCAACATCACCCTCCCCTCTTTGGATTGTCCTGCAGGGGGGGCTCTGCCTTTGCAGAAATGGGGTGGGCGCATATGTAGCAGGCCCTCCTGGAGCACCACTGCTGCCCCTCTCAGCATCTGCATTTCCAAGGGCCGCCTGCCCACCCACTGGCCGGGCCGGGCTGGATGCCGACCTCAGAAGGCAAGCGGGCGTGGGGGACCGCCAGGAAGGCCGCGTGGAAGGCAAACAAGGATGTCAGGGCTGCGGGCCATGGGGAATGGAGTATGGAAGGCAGGCTGGGATGGTGGGGAGGGGGCCCAGGGGCAGTTAGGTAGCTTGCGACTTTGCAGGCTTACCTGGCAGGCAGATCAGGGGTGCAGCGCTTCAGGCAGGCAAGCTGCAGAGCAGAGACTGGGCAGGGCAGGGTGAACGAGCGGCGACTGGGGGACCGGTTCAGGGGCGTGGCCAGCCAGCCGTCGCTACCGGTTCGGCGAACCAGGCCACATGTCTGCTAACTGTTTTATACTTGCTTTATACTTCTTCTTTACTTCTTTTACCACTTTGGGTGTGGAGGGACTTGTGCTATACACTGGGGAAATTTGCTACAGCTCTCAACAGTCTCATCTTTCTCTTTGCATAATCTATATTTTCTGTTGTTTCTTGTTGCTGTTTTCTTTTGTGGCATTTGATGCTAGTGCTCATTCTTGTGCTGAAAACATTAAGCCTTCTGTTTCCTTCTTAATGGATCCATTCTGAAGCCATTTGCAAGTTTTATTGCTATTCACTTTGTTTTCAATTTCTTTCAGGTATTGACCATGTAGAAATATATCTTTACAATTGTTCATTTGCTATTGTAACTGTTGTGTTTTGTATGCCACCTTTATTTCTATCACATTCAACATGTTTTCCTTGCAGACAACTATTAACATCCTTTCATTGGTGGCTTTTATGTAATCATGTAGACCTCTAATTTCACTATTGTGTTTCTCTTGCCACAAACTATAATCATCAATTTCCCTTGTTAAATATAACATCCTGTGACTTCAGGAGTGTAGTGGAGGAAGTTTTCATATGTTTTAGGGGTTTATATCTAAAGCATTTAGTTCTGCTTATGATGAATCAAACAGCTCAAGTAAATGGTTTTGATTGTATTACCATCATTTACCTTTAAAACAACACAACCTATATTTTTATGACTAGTTTTCTTTTTCACATAGAGATGCAGTATATTGTTTGCTTCTGAAACACCCCAAATAGTTAAAACTTTTCGCAGTTATCAATGCTTTCAATTTAATACCATTCCATAGTTCAATTTTCTCTTTTTCTTTTCCCTTTGCCAATGTTGCACACTTATTCCATTCAAATTTCTTTTTGACATCATCACTAAATATTTGAATTGCACTTAAAAGTTATTTCATTTCTATAGATGAGTTTGCATATGGCTTCAAAATATCCATGTAAAGCAAATGTGAAATGTTCATCTGTTGCTTGGATAATTCATAACCTATTGACATCTTGAAGTTTCTTTATAATGGTTTCTGACCAGCATCAGAAATATATATTAAAAAAAGAAAATGGATTGCTGCAGCAAATCTATTCTCATAAAAATTAACATAAGACAATACAACATCAACCTTTCGAATGATATGGCTCAATAATTTGTTCAAAATTATTGTCTGTGGAGACAAATCCCTTTTCTGAATCTTCTGTATTAGCCATAACAGTTGTTTTCACATGACAGGAGCCCCCGACTGGGTGTCCCCCAGGCAACAGTCACCGGCTAATCCTTTCAACTCGGAAGTGCCTTTCAACCCGGAAGTACTTCCAACACTAGTGCAATGAGAAGTCATGTAAATAAAATTCTAGCTCCTGTTTTCTTCTACTAGCATTTGTAATTTCCATGAAATAACTCCAGTGGATCTCTTACATTTCAATTTTAAAAGGCAGTGCACATCACTCATTTGGTTCATTATTTGCATATCCATTTTGATTTTTAAAATGAACATCCAATTCTATTTGTCAATCCATGGGTATTTCCATCTCTTTCATATAAATTGTAATTTTTAAATCGACCTTGAAGACCATTTCAGTTGTATTCAAGGAGTTAGTTCATCTTCAGTGGCAACTTTTGGTTCCATTAAAGAGTTAAAAACCTTGTGCACTTCTCAAGCCCACAGATGAAACATCTCCTGTAAAATACCCATCTTGTGCTTTAGTAACCAACCTTCAAAATCTTGTTTTGCATTTGAAATGTAAGCAAAGCTGATTTTTTCCACAAAAGAGAATTTTTTTTTAATTAATCCCAGTCTTACTTTACATCAATTTCACAAAGCTTTAGCATTTACAAACTTTCCGGATACAACTCTAAAATCACCCCAGTCATGTGATTGTGATTTCTGATGTTCCCCGCCAGCTTCTCACAAATAAAGCCTGGGGAAGCCAAGAAGAAGTCAAAAATTATGATCATGAGAGGTCATTGCTTAATAATGACACCAGGACTGTTGAAACTGCTGCCACTAAATGGTTCAGTCATGTGATCTTGTGCTTTGTCTGTCATGGCTCAAGTCTCAACTTCTGACCCCGAAGAAGCTGCTCCAGTTGAACCAATGGAGGTACCAAGCCAGGAATCACCTGAGGCTGACCAAACACAGGTACCACAGGAACAGCTGGAAATGTCAGATGATGACATACAGCCTCTAAACCAGTGAGTAGAGTGGAGAGCAGAACAAAGACTCTCAGTGAGGCTTAATGAGTAATTCTCTTAATTAAAGACAGTTGGCTATACCCTGATTTAAGAGACAGCCCTGACTCATGTTTCTCCATTGAAAAAAACTGTTTGATTTCCTGCTCTGGTGTGTCATTCCTGTGAATCTGCTCATGAAACACTGACCTTGGATGCACTGACAAACCTGACTTGGCTCTCTGAACTTCAGACTGGATTTTGATCACTCTTCTGTGTGCTCTTGTTGAAAGCAAAACCACCTAGGCAAGCTTTCTTTCTAAGAGACTTTATTGATTTACATGCCTTCTCTTGTCTGCCATTATCTGCTCAGCCTTGAGTATATTGCTATTCTCACCTAGCAAATTAGTGCTTGTGAGTTTGAAACCTGAAACCAGACAGCACTTGGGGATGGCAATTCCTGTCCCAATTTCTGTTGTAAGACAAGGACTAGCTGTAGAGCATGGGTCTTACTTGCTTTTATTTCTGCATTCTATTCTATTGCTGAATCTTTTTCTTTTAATGTGAGAAGTGTTGCAGATCAAATCTCTCTTCATTATTTCTCAAACAGGATTTTAGATTTTACTAAGGATAGAAATATTTCGTGTTGCAGATATGTGCACCTCTTATCCAAAGACAAAAGCATAATACCAGCTCCTACAGTACATAATTAGTATCACTGAACCCAATTATAATTGAATATAGCCAACTGTCTAATAATCCCAAGTGGATTCAGTGTCCTTTTCCCCCCCTATTATGCACTATTTAGCTTTGCATTTATAAAAAAAATTGTCAGCACAAGCTCTAGATCCCATATAATGTCTTAAAATAAAGAAATGGTCAGCCCACTCAATAGCTTTAATATGGATTGGATATATTTTGTCAACATGCATTCTCAATCACCCCTTGGGATTTATGGATTATTCTGGAGAAAAAGAATAGAGAACAAAGTGATAATTCTTTGTACTCAGCTTTTAAAAATCAAAGAGAATCCCAGTTGGATAGAAGTGTTGAAAAGAAGGTAAAACTGTTTCAAGACAAGAAAATCTTTGTCTTTCACCCTTATAGCATTCACGATAGGCCTGTGATCTTAGTGACAATCCTATAGTCTTAATTTGGTACTAATGTCATAGAGAACTGATTTCATTTAAAAATGCAGTGTTTCTGCAGCATCTCTTTTTCTTTCTTTGCAATACTTAGTACTATAATATATCTATCATGTTATCATTCTACTCCAAGTTGGTCCACTCAACTGGCTGCCATTTCCAGGAGAAAATTATATAATGAACATCAGCAGGAAGAAGAGCTGAAAAGAGATTTAAAACTTGGAAAACAAGAGAAGGACATCAGTTGATCTGAACTTTTTGCTAATAAGCACTTGGGTAACACAGTAACAAAGAAAAATGACTTTTATTAAATAAGTACAATTTTAAATAAACTACACCCTATCAAAACTGGTTTACAAGCTTGGAAGGAATTTTGCCAGTCTGAGGCTCTGAGCCTCTTTCAGTCCTGTCCTGCTGAAATATAACCTGGAAGCAGGGGTGGGTTCTAACTTACCTCGCTGCTGGTTCGCTTCCTCCCACGCCACGTGGCTGTGCCTTGTGGGCACGCGTGCCCCTCGTGGGCGCGCATGCGCAAAGCGCGCACACACACGTGTAGTGCAGAACAAAAATTCAAAAAAAAAATTAAAAAGCTGAAAACAAGATGGCGATGCATGCGCAGTGCCGGAAACTCGGCTTCTGCGCATGCGCAGAAGAAAAAAAATTCCAAAAAAATTCAATTTTTTTTTAAAAAAAAAGATGGCAGCACCCACGGACCGGCACTGACCGAACCGGATCCATGACATTATCGTGACATCACCAGCAGGTCACTACCAGTTCGGGTGAACCATTCCAAACCGGGAGGAACCCACCTCTGCCTGGAAGGTCATGTCCAGTACTGCCACTCTTGAATTGGCAGTTCTATCACCCAGTAATAGGAGAAAGTGAATCTATATGAATAGCCAAATGGACCAAAGCAAGCTTAGTTGCTGCTAAAACCAGAATATGGGATGAAATTAATGGTAGCAAAATAAAGAAATAGCACAATCATTGTAATGATCTGTTGTAGAAAACTTGAAAAGACTTCACCTTCAGGTCAAAGAATGCAGAAGATTGTCCAATTCTCTACCTGACAGCCATTTCTTAAACCAAATATATCATTTTCACAGGAAGCAAACATTCCTTGCTACAGGGATTTCTTGCAAATTTCACCTGTAGAAATTATATGTTTAATCAATGGTAAAACTTGCTGACTTTTGCATTTGGTCACACTAGGCATCAATATAGCAGTGAGACTCACTTATGTGGTAGGTGCTTGTTCTGGGGTAGGAGCCGCGGTGGCGCAGTGGTTAGAGTTCTGGGGTAGGAGCCGCGGTGGCGCAGTGGTTAGAGTGCAGTACTGCAGGTTACTTCTGCTGATCACCAGCTGCCAGCAGTTTGGCAGATCGAATCTCACCAGGCTCAAGGTTGACTCAGCCTTCCATCCTTCCGAGGTGGGTAAAATGAGGACCCAGATTGTTGGGGGCAATATGCTGATTCTGTAAACCGCTTAGAGAGGGCTGTAAAGCACTATGAAGCGGTATATAAGTCTAAGTGCTATTGCTATTGCTATTCTTGTTAGCTGATGACTTGTAAACTGGATTTGCCCATCATGCTAAGTCATAGAGTGCTTTGTCTATTTTTAACTTTGCATTTTGTGTAAAACTTACCATTGTAGCTGGCAAACTTTATTTAATGGAGTAACATTCTGAAAGAACCCGAGCAATTATGATTTACTGTATAAACAGTTATTATAGTTCAGCATGTTATGTTGTCCTTGCCCCAGATTTTTTCAGCAGGATGATCTGACACTGATGAATATTTCAGTTGATCATGACACATATTTTTATCATTACATTTTTTCAGGAACTCATTTTTCATTGAGTAAATTCTTCAAAACAACTGCAAATTTAGGTAGTTTAAAAAAAAGAAGAAAACAAGAGCACTTCCTATTAGAAGTCACTAATTTCAACTATCATAAATAAATAAGCAATGTCATTTTAATAGCCATAAATAACGTGGCATGCAGCAGTGGTTTAATTGTTATATTATTTTTCTTTTTCTAACATTTTGCTCTTTAACCATGTGAAACAGGAAACAAATGTTTAAATATACTGTTTTTTGCTATCTGAAAAAAAAACCCCTAGATGAAAAACATTAGGATTGGAATCCTAGAATACAAAAGAGGTGGGGAGAGAGAGAGAGGAGAGAGAGAGAGAGAGAGAGAGAGAGAGGCAAGATATTCACATAACCTTTAGAGGAGATTCAAGCCAGTGATGGAGTTGGCAAGGTTAAAGAAGTAAAAGAAGTTGAAGACAATGGATTAGACAGGTGGACTGGATAAAGAAATTACTGAAATGTCCTTGGAAGAGACATGAATTATTACTTGAAACAGGTCAAGATTGAGATTATTTTACCATATACTCCTCAGGAATCAAACCTAACTTGATGATACTTAGCTAACTAATTAACCTGAAAATCCATCATTCCTGATGGCACTTTATTCTTACAGATTTTCAGAGACAAAGCTGAAATCCATAGGATTTTAAAGATTGTACATGCATCTACTTTCATAGGCATGTATCAACCTGATGCACCATATGTTAGAAACTATGGGAAAGAAAAGGACTGTGAAACAACCAGTCATTTTTTAAATGTTTTTTTAGACAAATGCAACTACTGTAATATTATTATGAATTCT
Source organism: Thermophis baileyi (assembly GCA_003457575.1). NCBI lineage: Eukaryota > Metazoa > Chordata > Lepidosauria > Squamata > Dipsadidae > Thermophis > Thermophis baileyi. The sequence goes on from QLTV01004400.1 coordinate 4,467,334, forward strand.
GATCTATTCTGAAACAGATTTAGTGTAATTTGGTAGTTTGATAGTTATTTTTTAAAGAATTATCAGAAAGTTAAAAGCGTGTAAATTTATTTTATTTCAAGTTTTATGACATGATTTATAGTCAGTCGTAATGAGTAACTATTGAGATTTCAGAATATGCAAGTTTAAAAGAAATACTAAATGCCTAGTGAATTGTGAACAGCAACAATTGACTTGGTCACTGAAGTTAATAGAACATGCTTGGAGAAGACTGTAAATCTTTAAAAATAGTTTTGCCCAATAATTGAAAGTCTTAGATAAACAGACATCCTTGGTAACCTTAAGTGCTAGAGTTTGAGGCAGGCTGAGGCAACCTTAAGTGCAATTTGAGGCATTTTGCACTTCTTAACTTCAAAGGGGAAAAAATGTCTAGTATTTGTACTTTATTCATGTGGATGTACCCAGAGGCCCACTGTCTCTTATTCCACTTGCTTACCATTTTATTCCTTTTCTTTTTTTTCACTGAGCTGCTGTATTTCAGTTGCTGAAATATCCCTAGTGATATTTTTCTATAATATATAAGTGAATAAATTATACTAAGTTGCTAGGCAAATGTGATTTAAAAAAAAGTATAATGCCAATCTTCTACATCCAATGGGCATTTCCCCCATTAGCAATATGGAAATCATTCTATGAGATTTTGCATAAAAATCCAAAATTGTTCCTCTAATTTGCGAGAACTGACATACTAGGACTGCTTTAATGTAGCATGCTGCCTGGGGAATGCTGGGAATTGAAGTCCACACATCTTAAATTGGCAAAGGTTGAGAAGTACTGAGCTACAGAATCCCCTAATCCCTCACTTAAAATATTGGTACAGGAACAACAAAGTCAGGCATTTTTTTTAAGTTCAAAAGAAGCTATTCTTCTGGCTGTATCCCTGATCCTGGATATTCAGCTCCTAAATGCTGACTCAGAGATACAGCTGAAATGGTGTGCCAAGTATTCACTTGGCTCAGAATGCTGCAATCATTCTAGGATTGGTATGTGTGATGAATCCATGTTGCTTCCCCCATTTCATTTGGTGGAGTATATTCTTGGTCAATTACAATTAAGGGGGGAAAATTAAGATTTTCCCAAAATAGTTTTTACTTACTGGATCAAAGAAAAAAGACCTTCAAAGGAAACAAATACATTTCATCTCTAAAAAATTGAACTGAATGTTGTACATCATAGAAATTAATTATAACTTTTAAAAAATATCATTGGTATCCTAGGTTTTAAAAATGCAAGATTATATTAGCTTTTGATAGGTCAGGAATTCATTAGGCTCAAACTGCATCCAGAAACCTCCTCCATCCTCCTCCTCCTCTTCCTCCTCCTCTTCCTCCTCCTCCTCCTCCTCTTCCTCCTCCTCCATTATCTATCCACTGCATTATCTATCTTCTGCATGTTTCCAACCAATACGGTCCTGAGCTTTCTTTTGCCAATTGGACCTGCAATACCTGCTGATGTTGCCAAGCCATCTTGTTTCAGGTCTCTTTCGTGAATGCTTTCTTGCCCATATAGAAAAAACAAAACACTAAACTTGGAAACAGCTTTACAAGGAAGCAAACTCCACTTCTGACTTGAGTACATAGCCAAGCTACTACACACAGGGATCATTGTGAAAAGTAAAATGACATTTAATTCTAACCGAAAGTTTTCTGCAATAGATTAAGTGCCACCACCTACAATGATGGTTGTTTCTAAGGAAAATAAAAGAGAGATTTCATACCAATTTAGTTGTTAAAGAGCAAATCAGCTTAAATATGGTGCTGGATCTGCTGCTTAGTCATGTACCAGCTACAATAAACTAATCACGTCTTTTTATCCTACACTGATCTTATTTCTCAGTTGTCAGTTTAAGGAAAAACAAATTATTCTTCTGCTGAAATTTCTCACTGGGAATCTCACCATTCTAATTATCTGATGAAATCACAGTTTGAAAACATTCTGTCAACCTGTCTTAAAATTAAACATGTGAATTTTGTCTAAGGTAATTTCAGACATACAAAAATACAGCAATAATTCTTGGATTGAAATGTACATCTGTAATGGATGCTATGCTTCCTGTCTTTTGGATGGCACTGCAACTGTCATGACTGCAAAGTAATTACCAATCATAAGATGCCTATGCAACTTGGGAGATTTCATTGGTTTCTGAAAGAGGAAAGCATCTTTGACATTTTCAGAAATGATATTTAGAAAGTATTTTGGAGCAGTTCAAGTTTTAGCATGTGGGATGCTGCATATGGCATATTTTGTCTTTGTATTAATCCATGTAGGAGGATGGAGGCAAGTTTCACAGGCCGGCAAAAAGTAAGAGAGAAGTCATTGCAAATCCTGACATACCATCAGGCACCATGATAGAACAGAAACAATGACATACTACACATTGCATCAATAATCCCATCATTTATGATTGCTAATAGGCAGAGAAGACATTGATGTAGAAGAGATTTTATCTGCCTAGGCTCAATAATTCGCAGGGATAGTGATTCTACTCATGACATAAAGAAGTTGCTGCTATTTGGGAGAAGGACTGTGATAGATTAAGATAAAATACTGATGTGCAGATACAGATACAGTGCACTGAATGGAAGCAAGTAGTGTCAAGGCTATGGTTTTTCAAATTCTGACATATGGCTATGACAGCTGCATAATCAGACAGGCTAAAGTATGGTTGTCCAAACTTTTGGCATGCCTGGACTGCACTGAGTGAAGAGAAATTATCTTGGGCCATATGTACAATATATAGTACAGTTAATGTACAGAATATACCATAAATAAGGAACTTCCTTTTTTTAAAAAAAATTATCTTGTGAATTCCCATTATCAGCTATCCAGGGCTGCATGTGACCTATAGGTCATGGGTTGGACATGCCTGGGCTAAAGGAAGAAAACACAATTCAATTGTCTGGAGAAAATTATTGACAATACTTGTTCTGTCCCAGCTGCCGAACCAAGAAAAACAACACAAGCAACGTACAAACAAACCTTGTTCAATACTCTTTAAACTACTAATGCTCTATTAGCAGTTGTGTTTGTTAAAGTCCATGAAATCCTAAAGAAGTCCTTTCGGTGCACCAACTGTTAATTAACGTCTTAACAGTTGGCAAGAGTCCAAGCACAAAGAATCTAAGAAGTCCAAGGAATTACGGTTAATAGCCACGAGAACTTACTGAAGTTGGCAGAAAGCCCAGACTAATGAGAAGGAAAAGTAATGTCGATTTGAATCAAGAGCCGGACAGGAGTTTCAAACAACCAAAGCAATACATGGATTGAACAGAGTTGTTTCCTGCAACGTGGTTGAGCGTGGTCACTACTTAAATAGGCTAAGGGCATGGCCAATTAGCCCAAAGCCTTACTCCTGAGGCGACCTCCTCCTGAGTAACCATTCTTGCCTCTTGACAGCTCTGCGTACCCGTGCATTGAGAATTGGCTCCTTCTCTTCT
>QLTV01004400.1:4471000-4503456 GCA_003457575.1 Thermophis baileyi
CCCCCCCCGCAGGGCCCTTCCCCCGGTTCTGTCGGTCTGGATGCGGTCGGGACGAGAACTGCTTGTGAAAGGCGCGAACGAGATCTGGAGCATGGATGGAGGTCGCATCCTCCCAGGTGAAGTCTTCCGGCCCGTACCCCTTCCACTTAATGAGGTACTGGAACTGGCCCTTCATCCACCGGGAGTCTCGGATGCTGGTGACCTCGTACTCGGGCGGTTCATCTCCGTCACGGGGCACCAGCTGGGGACTATCAAGTTGGCGGAGCGGACAGGCGGGCCATTCGGGAACAAGGAGGGACCGATGAAACACAGGATGGACACAGCGACTGAGGCAAGGTCAGGCGGTAGGCCACTGGATTGATGACCGCCTCCACAGGGAAAGGACCACTGTAACGATGGTCCAGTTTTCGGACCGGCCGGTCGGAGGGGAGATGCTTGGTCAAAAGCCACACTTGTTCCCCACAGCCAACGGTGGTGTTGCCCACCCAGAGCGGTCCGCAACCCTTTTGTAATCGTCCTTGGCCTTGTTTAGGTAGCACTTCACCAACTGTGAACGGCCTGCAGCTCTGACAAGAACTCATCCACTGCCGGAACTGGGAAGTCAAGAGGCGTGAGCGGGAAGAACCGGGGGTGATAGCCCAAGTTGGATAGGAAAGGGGTGGTCTGGGTGGAGGTGTGTTGTGAATTATTAAAGGTGAATTCCGCCACTGCTAAGTACTCTGCCCAATTGTCCTGCTGCTGATTCACAAAGCAGCGCAGATATTGTTCTAGAATGCCTATGACCTTTTCTGTGCCTCCGTCGGGTGATGAGCCGACGACAGGCAAACCTGGATGTCCAAGGCCGTCATCAGCCCCTTCCAGAACTGGGCGGTGAATTGGGCCCCTCTGTCCGACACGATCCTATCCGGTAGGCCGTGTAGCCGGGAGACATGCTGGATGAACATGTGGGCAGTGGTGCGAGCTGTCGGCAATCCTCGACAGGGGATGAAATGTGCCATCTTCGTCAGCATGTCCACCACCACAAACATGGTCATGAAGCCAGCAGATGGGGGCAAGTCCATAAGAAAGTCCATTGAGATGGCACCCCAGGGTCTCTCGGGTGTCGGCAAGGGCTGAAGCAGTCCAGGGGGAGCTCCCATAGCCGACTTGGCCTGTCAGCAACAGTTGCAGGAGGTGACATACGACTGGACATTGTGGCGGAGACGAGGCCACCAGAAAGTCCGCGACACCAGATTGAGAATCCTAAAAAGGCTGAAATGTCCTGCCGCGGGGTTGTCATGGCACTGGGACAAGATAAGACCATGGAGTGGACCCGCTGGGACATACAGTTTCTCCCGGTATCGTAAGAGGTCATCGGAGAATGTCCAGGGAGACTCGGGCCCTATCTCGTGCTTCCGGAGGTCGATGTATGCATCCTGCCGCTGTGTCTCCCGGATCTGTGCCCGTAGGTCGATAGCCTCGTGGATGGCGGTGAATGACTCGATGGGAAGAATAGTCCGAGGCAGAAGCAGGTCCTTGATGTGGGCATACTCAGGCTTCCTCGAGAGTGCATCCGCTCGTTGGTTGCACCCACTCAGGATGTATGTGACCCTGAAGTTGAAGCAGGCAAAGAAGAAGGACCACTGGATCTGTCATTGATTGAGTTTCTGCGCGGTCTGCAGAAACTCCAGATTCTTGTGGTCCGTCCGGACTTCTACTTGATGTCGGGCCCCCTTGAGGTGATGTCTCCAGATCTCGAATGCGGTCTTAATGGCCAGTAGCTCTTTTTCCCAAATGGTATAATTGCGCTCGGACGGATTCAATTTCCGAGAATAGTAGGCGAAAGGGAAAAGAGTACCACTATCCGCGCGAGCCTGGAGTAGCACGGCTCTGACCGCGATATCCGATGTGTCCGCTTCCACCACAAACGGACGGTGAGGGTCGGGATGCTTTAAAATCGGCTCTTTCGTGAAGGCCTCCTTTAAGGCCAGGAACGCCTGCTGCTTGGGGGCACCCCACCCCAGTGGGACTTTCTTTTGTAGGAGCCGAATGAGGGGCGCGGTCAAAGTGGCAAAACCAGGGATGAACGTCCTGTAATAATTGGCAAACCCCAGGAGTCGCTGGACGTCTTTCACCCGATGAGGAGGTTGCCAAGTTCTCAATGCCTCGACCTTGCCCAGATCCATCGCGATGCCTTCTGGAGAAATGCGATGGCCCAAGAAGTCAATAGTTGTCTGGTAAAATTGACATTTGTCCAACTTGGCATAGAGCTGGTGGTTGCAAAGCCATTGCAAGACCAGGCGGAGATGTTGGAGATGACTTTTCTGGGATGTCAAATAGATCAAGATATCATCAAGATAGACCATGACAAACTGGTCCAAAAGATCCCATAAAATGTCATTCATGAAGTGCTGGAAGACAGCGGGAGCATTGGTTAATCCAAACGGCATGACCATATACTCAAAATGGCCATACCGGGTGCCAAACGCTGTCTTCCACTCTTCCCTTTCACGGACCCGAACCAGATTGGAAGCGCCGCGCAGGTCCAACTTGGTAAACACGGTAGCCGCCCGGAGTCTCTCCAAGAGTTCAGGGATCAAGGGCTAAGGATACCGGTTACACACCGTAATGATGTTAAGTTTACGATAGTTGCAGCACAGGCGCAAGTTGCCGGTCTTTTTCTTCACAAAGAGGACAAAGAGGAGGACGAGGGCTGGATAAAACCCTGGGCCAGGTTTTTGTCCACAAAGTCCCATAACACGGCCAATTCAGGGTCCGACATAGAATACAACCGCCCTGCAGGGAGCAGCGTGTCCAGGACTAAGTCGATGGGGCAATCGTACGGCCAGTGCGGGGGCAACTGGTCCGCCTCTTTCTCACTGAAAACGTCCACAAAGTCCGAGAGGTCGGCCAGCAAAGACACCGCAGGTGGACCCTGCACCTGGCCTGCGCAGACTTGGCGCGTATGATCTACGCATTGCAGGCTCGGGAATGACATAAAATTCTGGGACCACAGGATGTGTGGATCATGAGTCCGCAGCCAAGCCAGCCCCAAAACCATCGGGAAATGTAATCCGGACGTGACATAAAATTGGATGGCCTCCTCATGCTTACCGATGGTCAGGCGCACTGGCTGCGTGGCGGCCTTTATCGGCCCGGACAGAAGCACCCGACCATCAATGGTCTCGACCAGCATGGGAGGATCCACTGGACACAGAGGGATGGCAAAATGGGTCGCAAACGCTTTGTCCATGAAATTAGTGGTCGCTTCGGAGTCCACCAAGGCATGGGCAGGAATCCCTTGAGGGTTGTCAGCCACGGAAACTTTGGTGTCCAAAATCAAGTGACGAGGCCATCCGGGATCCATGTCCGCAGGGCGTGAGCCGGTGTTGGTACGTGCCCGACCCAGAGACTCCCCTAGATTGGGCACTGGCCGTTTCCCAACAGGCCAGGAACCGATGCCCCACGTTGTTTCTTGGGGCAAGAGACGGCAAAGTATCCAGGCTCCCCACAGTATAAACACAATCTCCCTGCCCGCCGTCTGTCCTTCTCAGCAATAGACAGGTGGGGTCTGGCTGCACCAAGTTCCATGGGTTCCTCCCTTGGAACCGGGGTCTCACATGCAACTGGGGGTCACACGAGGTTCCTGGACAGCACGACGAGGGGTCTGCCTCTGTAACCTTGCATCAATGTGTAGGCACAGACGAACCATCTCATTAAGAGTTGGAGGAATGTCCACTCGAGCAAACTCATCTTGCAATGCCTCCGCTAAGCCATCCTGGAAGGCATCCAGAAGTGCTGCCTCATTCCAGGCCGAGTCCTGGCTTAGCAACCGGAACTCACTGATATAGTCCTGAAGGGGTTGCCGTCCTTGTTTTAAGGCTTTTAGACGTCTGGTGGCAGTTTGTGTTTTAATAGGGTCCTCATACATTTCCTGTAAGTGCTCACAGAACCCCCCCAAAGTCATTGAGCAATGGACTGTTGTGGATTAACAGAGGCGTGACCCAACTAGCTGCAGAGCCGGAAAGCAAGCTGATAATGAAGCCTACTTTGTCCCGGTCATTGGGAAAGTCCTCAGCTCGCAAACTCATAAACAATTGACATTGTCCAAGGAAAGCCGGAAACATTTCCAAATTACCAGCAAACTTGTCTGGCACAGCTACCGGGCAGTGTCTCCGAGGAGGAGGAGGAGGAGCAGGTGGGGTCATCTGGGCTTGAAGCTGAGCCAGCTGGCTGGCCATCAATGCTAACTGCTGCTGGAGCTGCGCGTTCTCAGCACGTAGCTGCTCCATTGTGATCAAGGTTTGTTTGTTTTGGCAGGAAACAAACTGTTCTGTCTACTTTGGACCATAAAAAGTTGTACTAGTCAATATTCAATAGAAGTAAAAGCAGACTGTTCAGTAGACATGCTAATAATAAAGCTAAAACCTAAATATTTTTGGAGCACATTGTGAAGGTAGAAAATGGAGAAGAGCTCAATGCCTTGAAACATGAAAAGCAATAAAAAAAGAGACCAATAGAAGATTTGGTGGCTAGATAGTGTCAGACTCCATTACCACAGTACGTGACTATCATGTTTTCCGATCAGACCGTGAAAACCGAAGAGGAGGTGGTGTTGCCATTTTCTTTAAAAAGTCCCTAGATGTGAAAAAGATTCAAGTTATTTCCCTCCTTAATGTCAACTCCCCATGGTAGGCCCTGTTCTGTCCCAGCTGCTGAACCATGTGAAAACAACACAAGCAACGTACAAACAAACCTTGTTTAATACTCTTTAAACTACTAATGCTCTCTTAGCAGTCGTGTTTGTTAAAGTCCATTAAATCATAAAGAAGTCCTTTCAGTGCACCAACTGCTAATTAACGTCTTAACAGTTGGCAAGAGTCCAAGCACAAAGAATCCAAGGAGTCCAACAAATTAGGCTTAACTGATAATAGCCATAAGAACTTACTGAAGTTGGCAGAAAGCCCAGACTAATGAGCAGGAAAAGTAATGCCGATTTGAATCAAGAGCCGGACAGGAGTTTCAAACAACCAAAGCAATACGTGGATTGAACGGAGTCGTTTCCTGCAATGTGGTTGAGCGTGGTCACTACTTAAATAGGCTAAGGGAGTGGCCAATTAGGCCAAAGCCTTACTCCCAAGGAGACCTCCTCCTGAGTAACCATTCTTGCCTCTTAGCAGCTCTGTGTGCCCGTGCATTAAGAATAGGCTCCTCCTTTTCTTCCTCGTCACTGATGGGAGCTTCTGGAGGTACTGAAGGCCCTGGCTGACTTTCCGTCTCTGGCACCGAGTCCCCACCAACCTCCTCACTGTCCGACTCAGGTACCAGCTGCACAGGCCACTGGTGCATCACCACAACAGCCTCTTCACTGTCGGAGTCCGCAACCAGCTGCACGGGTCGTTGGCGGGCCACAACACAATGTGAGAAGGAATATGGTTCTATAGCTCTCTAGGAGAGCTGTTAGCTAAGCAAGTGGGACCTAAAGTCACTTCATTTGTTGTGTTTGTGGAATTGCTTTTGGTTTTGTCTCACAGGAATGGGTGGTATACCAGCCTCAACAAATATGTAATATAATAGTTAATGTAATACTGCCGAAGACCATTATTTTTTGCTCGAAGTCAAAAGAGTCATTAAATTATACATACCACTAATAACCCCCAAAACCAGAAAAAACAAATTACCCATAACAATAAGGAAACGAAAATACAAAAAAAAAATCTCTGGTGAAAAAACAAAACTGGCTACATAGCTAACTTTAAAAGCCGCTACAAAACCTTATGCCATCAGATAAAGACAGAAGGCACCAATTACTACTGTAAACTGTAAAGAGGAACAGCTGTTACACATAAAATCCACCCGCGCCTTCTATAATTTCGTAAACAACAAACTTAAAGGCTCGAAAACCATGCCACCCCTAAAAGGGCCTAACGGGAAAGACTGTAATGATGAAGCTGTTAAGGCCAATCTTTTCAATGCGTTCTTCAGTTCAGTCTTTGTCAACAGCAATGGCTCATGCCCCACATTTCCTAGTCGTACAACAACTAACTGCAACGATCTGCTACATATTGATTTCACAGAAGATAACATTGAAAAGATACTACGCAACCTAAAACCATCTCTATCTATTGGCCCTGATGGATTATGTGCCTACTTCTTGAAAAAGCTTTCCACTGCCATAGCCAAACCACTAAGCACAATCTACAAGTTATCTTTTAGAACCAGCTCTTTGCACAACCTATGGTCATTAGCCATGGTCATTCCTATCTTCAAAACGGGAGACCTCAGCCTAGTTGAAAATTACAGACCAATCTCATTATGTTGTGTCACCTGCAAAGTCATGGAATCAATCATCAACCAATCCATTACCCTCCACTTAGAGACAAACAACCTACTCTCTAACAAACAGTTTGGTTTCAGGAAAAAATTTGTCCTGTAATCTACAACTCCTACACTGCAGAAACATTTGGACTACACGACTCGACCACGGTAAAGCAATAGATGCAATTTACATAGACTTCTGCAAAACCTTTGATTCAGTGGTACACGACAAACTACTGTTAAAACTACGCTCTTATGGCATTTCTGGATCACTGCACAAATGGATAACTGCATTCCTGTCAAACAGGCAACAAGTAGTCAAAATAAAGAGTGCCCTATCAAACCCTGCACCAGTTAACAGTGGTGTCCCCCAAGGAAGCGTTCTAGGACCCACTCTCTTTCTAATTTACATAAATGACCTTTGCGATCATATTATAAGCAACTGCGTCCTCTTCGCTGATGACGTAAAACTATTTAACACCACCAACAATACTGCTGCCCTACAAAGCAACCTTAATTATGTGTCAGAAAGGTCGAACAATTGGCAACTTCAAATCTCAACCAACAAATGCTGTGTCTTACACATTGGCAACAAAAATCAGAACACCAAATACAAGCTGGGCGGATACGACCTTGTAGACAACCCTCATTCTGTCAAGGACCTAGGAGTACTCATTTCAAAAGATCTAAGCCCCAGAGCTCACTGTAACAGCATTGCCAAAAAGGCATTAAGAGTTGTAAACCTAATTTTGCGAAGCTTCTTCTCTGGTAACATTGTACTACAAACCAGGGCATACAAAACCTTTGCCAGACCAATTCTCGAATACAGCTCATCTGCCTGGAATCCACACTGTATAATGGACATTAATACAATTGAGCGAGTCCAGAGGTATTTCACGAGAAGAGTACTCCACTCCTCTGCTCGCAATAGAATACCTTATACCACAAGGCTTGAAATTTTGGACCTGGACAACCTAGAACTACGTCGCCTATGGTCCGACCTAAGCTTAGTACACAAAATTGTCTGCTACAATGTCCTACCTGTTAATGACTACTTCAGCTTCAACCACAATAATAGACGGGCAAACAATAGATACAAACTCAAAGTAAACCGCTCCAAACTCGATTGCAGAAAATACGACTTCAGCAACAAAGTGGTCAATGCCTGGAATACACTACCTGACCCTGTTGTTACATCCTGAAACCCCTAAAACTTTAACCTAAAACCGTCTACTGTGGACCTCACCCCATTCCTAAGAGGTCTGTAAGGGGGCGTGCATAAGCGCACCAGCATGCCTATTGTCCCTGTCCTACTGTTCCCATTATTCATACTCATTTCTTATGCATATACTTTACCTGTTTATACTTATATGTTATGTTCATACTTATAATTGTTTTCTCATACATGCTTGACAAAATAAACAAACAAACAAACAAACAAACAAACAAACAAATAAAAAGCCTAAGCTTGTAAGAACTCAAAGAAACAATTACAGACAGAAAATAGTGTCTTTCAAAATGCTGGAAATAACCAAACAATTGAACAACCAAGACTCTAATGTAGGGATGGCAGAGCAGCTGCAAATAATTACTGTGAAGAAACTAGCTTAGTTCAGGAGTAAATGTGAAATTGATCATTCAAAATATTGGAAAAAATAAATAAAAATTCTTACGATGTAAAAAACCAGTTTTGCCAAAGTCTACATTAATTTACTTTGTTAATTATAATATTTCATAAATTATGAAATATTGTAAATTCAGTAAAATAGTACAAATGTGTGTTATCATTTTTTAAAGGCTCCCAAATAAATTATTCTTCATATTTAGCTGATTTTGTTGGACAATTCTTTAAACTCCTTCCATTGTGTTCTCTAAAAACATTTACTCTCTTATTACAACTTTGTCTTCATAAGCTTAAAGACTGTTATTATATTCATAAGCCTTTTGCTTTATATATAGCATTCTAACAATGGTTGAATTCAGTTCCCATAACTTCTAATTTATTCTTTTTCACTTCTTTTAATTAACATTCAACTCTTATTATGCTTTTAGTGCGTCCCATTTTATCTGAAGTAAGATCTTCCAAATTTTCAAACAAATAATCTGATAATAGTCTAATTATACTATTATCAAGTTAAATAGTACTACTGAAAATGACTATTTATTAAATATAGCTAGTGTGTTAAATATATTAAATTAAATTAAATTAAATTAAATTAAATTAAATTAAATCAACAGTAAATTGACTGAAGTTTGATTGAATCACAAATATCAAAATGTAAGCTAGCCAAATAAAATGCTTATATTCTGTTCAAAATTAGATTAGGGGACTGGAGACTAAAACATATGATGAATGGTTGCAGGAACTGTGTATGCCTAGTCTAACAAAGAGAAGGACATAATAGTAGTTTTCCAATATCTGAGGGGCTGTCACAGAAAACAGGGGATCAATCTATTCTCCAAAGCACCAGAGGGCAGGACAAGAAGTAACAGATGGAAATTTATCAAAGAGAGATCCAACATAGAACTAAGGAAACATTTCCTGACAGTGAAAACAATTGATCAGTGGAATGGATTGCCTCCAGAAGTTGTGGGTGCTCCTTCACTGGAGCTTTTTAGCAATAGCAATAGCAATAGCACTTAGACTTATATACCACTTCACAATGCTTTACAGTCCTCTGTAAGTGGTTTACAGAGTCAGCATATTTCCCCCAACAATCTGGGTCCTCATTTTACTGACCTTGGAAGGATGGAAGGCTGAGTCAACCTTGAGTCACTCAGAATCAAACTCCTGGAGTGAGCAGTGAGTTAGCCCTGCAGTACTGCATTCTAACCACTGCACCACTGAAATGGTATAGGGTCTCCTGTTTGAAGAAGGGTGTTGTTTCTAGAATACCTCCAAGGTTCCTTCCAACTCAGGGGCGAAATTCAGCAGGTTCTGACAAGTTCTGGAGAACCGGTAGCGGAAATTTTGAGTAGTTCCAAGAACCGGCAAATACCACCTCTGGCTGGCCCCAGAGTGGGGTGGGAATGGGGATTTTGCAGTATCCTTCCCCCAGGAGTGGGGAGGGAATAGGGATTTTGCAGTATCCTTCCCCTGGAGTGGGGTGGGAATGGAGATTTTGAAGTATCCTTCCCCTGCCACGCCCACCAAGCCATGCCCACAGAACTGGTAGGGAAAAATTTTGAATTTCACCCCTGTTCTGTATTCTTTCTGCTGATAATCCCAGAAATTGTATACCTCATATCTACATAATACATTATCCCATTTTTGTTTATCTTGGATAGAAATGTTCTTCTACTTAGAACAGGAGTTCCAATATTCTTCAAATTTCAGTAAAAGTAAAAGTGTCCTCATTTCAGCACAGATATTAAGTTTCTGAAGGAATAATTCTGAAGAAATAAAACATTCCTCTGTGCTCCTGTAGGCATATATTCTGTAACTGAATCAAACTTGTATCAAAGACTGAACAAAAAGATAAAGTCCTCATTTGTCTTTTTAAACTAAAAAAAAAAACACAACCCGAAATCCCCTTTAAAAATTTATTGGTTTCCCTTTAACACTGAGGATTTGGATGCTGTATATTTTCCCTAAACCAATTCTCTTTTAGAACTAGTAACTGCTTGCTGATTTTATGTATTTCTGAAAAACAAATAACATCTCGTTTCATGTCTTTTAAACAAGGTGTGGTCCTAAATCTCTTGATTTTGACTCCCAGACCTGCTTTGATCAAGGAAATTATTTTAATTTCAACCATTCAAAATCATTTGACTTTATACTGTCCTGAATATAACCTGACTTTTTTTTTCTTATTTATAATTCATTTAGAATTCTTGGACAGTCAAATGATTATCCATTTGAGGATGAAATGTATTGCTCTAAAGTAAGGTAGCAGATTTTATATACTCTTGATGTATGTGTAAGTATATATGGCTATAAATTAAAGCAATAGCTTTTCATTACCCAAGAATAATAGAATTTTCAGGCCATAAAAATAAGAGTATTTCATTTATCATCAAGAAAGGTGTCTAATAGTTCTAATATTAGAGATGGAGAAAGATTGAGGAAATTAGGAATTGTCAAAAAAAATGCAATGTAAATAGCAGGGCATAGGTTGCTGCATGTCAAGGAAAAATTTGAGAGCTAATTAAAATTGTGAGAAATGGTGAAGAAATCAATACATTTAGAAAGGAAAGAAGGGAAGAATAAACATTAATTCTAGAGAAAAGAGAATCAGAATACTTCTCGGCTGGTCATAGATATTCTCTGGATGATAAATTTAAACAAGGCCAGACTTGTCAAATTTGCTGAAGCAGATTCTAGATCAGGAAGAGTCAAGGATTCAGTTTTAAGGCAGTGAAGGGGAAAATGAACAGAAACACTCTGAAAATTGTGGTACAGAAACCCTGGATGTGAAATGGGCTCTTTAAAAAGGAATAATTTTGGTTGTGTTTGACTCAGGATATTTAGTAACAGCTGTCAGGCTTTAGAATCAGATTCTAGATGCTTCAGTACAGTATGGTAGTAAATGGTACCCTTTCTCCCCCCCCCCCCCCCCCGCTCCCCCAAATACACATATGAACTGCATTTACTACCAAACCTATGAAGAATCAGTCAGGAACTAATGACTTAGTAAACCAAATTGTTTTTATTCACTGAACATATCTCAAAGGTGCTGTGGCTAGCACGTTGACCTAGTAGGAAGTGATAAATAATCATAAGTTCACACAGGTGGGTTTATCAAAAAGATTCCAACATCACGCTGTAATTTCTACTGTGTTTGCTTTTTTCATTGTCTTAACTTTGCAATGTACTAGGCCAAGGATACATCAGCTCTGGTACTGCCTTTGCCAGGACTGCCCAGCAAGGTGCCAATGCTTTGCTGGGTGCTAAATATATACTGTATGGCACACTAGCAAAATGATGGTGTGTCTTCAAAGTGATTTGGTTGCTTTAGGTGATCCATGTTTGGGCTACAACAATAGGAATGCTTTCTTTCTGAAATGTAAAACATGCATAAATCTTAGACAAACAGATCACCAAATAGTTTAAAAAAACTAGTATAGATTTGTTTGTATTGGAAATGTGATCTCATCATGCTTTTGAAAGAAATAGTCCTGATGACCAACAACATCTTGAAACAATCTTATTATTTAAACATGTACGAAAAGTGTAGACAAGCTAGTTATGGAGCTCAGAATGCAAAGGTTTCTGGTTTAGTTTTCGTTGCTAAAAAGCAGATTTATCAAAGATGGATCAGATTATCTGAACACTCATCAAAGCCGAATAAAAAGAAATAAAAAAGCTGGAAAAATCAACCAACAGATACAGAACATTTTGAAATAATTTTGTACTTCTTCAAACAACAAATGAAAAAGCAATAAAAAAAATGGGGACATGAATAAAATAACGTCTGAATTACATTAGTATTTACCATGCCACTTCAACCTTATATTTTTAATGTATTTCTTTTTTTATCTTTGTGTTATAAATTATAATGAGATGGGAAATAAATTCTTTCAACTATTAAATTCACAATTGGAGTTGTTAAACTACATTTTCCCCAGTTTCTAGCTGATAGTCAGCTATCCATTTGTTTATACTTTATACTTTATATTTTCAGAAGATAAATACAGAAAATGGATTACACTAAAATATTTATGTGCTAAAATAACAAGGCATTTTGGAGTGAACACAAATAAGCAAAAATAACCTCTATTGTAAGAACCAAAGAATAAGAATAATAGTGTCAGAGTCAATACTGTCATCTTTTTCCTTCAAAAGTGGTTTTTTAAATGTGGACAGATTTTCCACATCTGATGCACATTAAAAAAGATTCCAGATTTTTGAAAATGAAAGGGAATATTGTGAAACTGAAATATCATAAAAACAGAACATATAGAAATTGAAATATAATAATAAAACAGTACAATATTGGAAAGAAAATCCTTTTCATTTTAACCAGTACTTTAATAAGCAGAATTGACTGTATTTGAAGTTACTAGACAAATATGTTGGAAAAAGAACTGATCCTCAGTATTGTTGGAAGAAATATCCATCTGGTTCAGTTCCAAGCTGGGAGAAAGACTCTGGAAACAACATGGAGGCTGATTGGAAATAAAGTTTATTGATGAACAGAACCACTGCATGCAGTTCTGGGTCACCTGACAAAATGGAGTTTAGAGTGGTTTTATACCTTCTGGATTCCTATGGGGTCATGTAGGGATCATGGCTGGCTCTATAGGCAAAGGGGGAAATGCAAATCCAAATTTTGTCATCCTTTGGCTTGATTGTGTTGCTTATTGTGCTGCTTATCTGAAGTTTCTGCAGGATCCAGTCTTTCTGAATGTATTACCAAATCTGCATTTCTATATACTGGCCTCCTCAGTTTCTGCTTGGGGCAGGGAAACTGGTGCTGGTTTCTGCCTGCCTTAAGGTTTTTTTCCATTTCTCCTTTAGGGGAAATATTCTATCCTGCCTTTTTAATATTCCTCAAAATATTTCATTCTTCTGTGTTTGTGGGGGAGGGGGGGGCCCACAGTATTAAAAGTCTTTTCAGACCTGACATTATTGCAAGCCTTCTCAACTGACTCAGTGTTTATGTTACTTAAGCAAATTAAAGAAATAATGTTGCAAGGTTTGTGAAGGAATAATTGGGCCTTGGTTACCATTTACGAACAGGAAAAAAATGGCTATTTAAATATAACCCCTGAAAGCAATGAAAAGTAAGACCCATTTCTGGTTACAATTTCTTATAAGTCAGTAAGCCTTCTTTGATTTACTTGCAATATATGCCATATGTGTGAAAATACCATAACGAAATTCTTGAGTATCACAATACATTAACAAACAACTGTCTCAGCAGAACCTTCAGATTTTAAAAGTAAGGTGATGGGAATTTAATAAAATTCATAATTCTACCTATTTTGGCCCTACATTTTAGCTCCCTGTTTTTTAGCATCTGCATGCTGTTATATGGATAGTTCAGGGGTGGGTTCCAACTTACCTTGCTGCCGGTTCGCTCCCTCCCACGCCACATGGGCGTGCCTCGCACGCACGCACATGCGGAGTAACAAAAAATCCCCCCCAAAATAAAAAAGCCAAAAAAAAGATGGTGACCACATGCACAGTGCCGGAAGTTGGCTTCTGCGCATGCTCAGAAGGAAAAAATAAATAAATAAAATTTTTAAAAAAATTAAAAAAAATTTAAAAAAAAAATTTAAAAAAAAGATGGCGGCCCCCACGGACCAGCACCGACTGATCTGGTTTGGTGATGTCATCGTGACATCACCAGCGGGTCACTACCAGTTCAGGCGAACCGGACCGAACCGGGAGGAACCCACCCCTGGGGTAGTTACTTGAAATGTTGAACAAATTTGACCAGTCCATCGATTGACATAACAAAATGTAAACCTTATTCCTGGATTCCCACTTACTGGAAGTAAATATAGTGTGAGTGTGTGTGTGTGTGTGTGTGTGTGTGTAAAACACATCCAAGGCTGTAAATTTTGTCAGGAAGTGATGTTAGAGGAAAATACCATCCTTGGTAAGAAACAGCCTGTTATTATATAGCAGGGCCAGAATCAAAGATATATCTTCCTGAGAATAGATTCCTCACTGTTGCCAAAATTATCCAGTATTCCCCTTCATAAACTGAGGCTGAATACCTTATATTATATAAGCTGAATAAAAAACACAAAAGCACCATGTAATGTATTATTCACTTTAAAAAGGCCTGATATAGTACAGCAAGCAATAGTTTAATAATACATCACATGTAGCTTCTATTTTTCTGTATTAACTCCTAGACTTGGCCAGCAGCCTGATCACTTCCAACTAGAGGCATTATATGTATTTCTGCCTGGTCAAAGTTTCTGCAGAAAAAGAACAAAGTTGCTCAGAAAGTAATGCAGTAGATTGTTACTGCAATATGCTACTAAAATGCAATATTAAGGAATGTTTTATGCACTATTTTTTCATGGTGATTGATTTTCAGGCTATTGAAATATTTCTACTGTTAATCATTATCTCACCCCCCCCACCCCCTGACAAACCCTAACAAAACAGAATATTAAAGGTGAATGGAGGAGAGAATGGAATTTTTGGAATTTTTTTTTTATAAAGATTATAAAGTTTAGAGATGTAATCTAAATTTATACCTCTCTCGACTTCAGAAACTCAAGACAGCACATGTGGTTTTCATGCACTCCTCACTTTATTCTCACAATTACTGAAAAGATATTCTGCTTATATAAGATTGTACATATTAAAGTGGTTCTCTCTGCAAGTATAAAAGATACAATATGTACGTATAAGCTTGAAGAAAATATATTTTTGGTGTGGAAGGCAAAAGGCTGCTTCTTTGTTCTTTTCTCCATTTTTATAATATTCGAGTACAGTGCTAGACAGTGTCTAAATTTGTTCATTCTATATGGCACCATCCAGGTATAATAGCAGGACCTTGCAGGGTAGGAATTTTGATAATTTTAGTCCCAATATCTCTTGAGGATACCAAATATGGAACTAAACAGGTTTGGGTTCTCTCAACAGGCACAAGACATACAAAAAATTCCTTTGGATGAAAGAGGAAGTGTGAAATTGACCTATTTGATTTCTGAATGAATATTCCCCATGAGTAAACCACAACCCACAAAGACAGAATATTTTGTGGTGGGCTCATGAGTTGAGTGACTGGGAAGTGAGTGACCCTATCTTTGTTTGCAGCTGTATTGCAGCCTTTATAGGCATTAGGACTTGCCAACCTCATTTCTTAATCATGTTTGAAATATAATGACTCATCAGTTAAAGAGATTTTCTTTCAGGTTGGAGGGTTTTTTTGTGTTTTGCATGTTGAAAGAAGACTGAGAGACTCAAAGTATATTGAACACTGTAGACTGTATACTTAGGAGGGATGTGTGCCTGTAATTATATTGAAATGTAATAGAGGGAGTGAATTGTAATTTGTTTAATATTTTCAGTGTAGAAGCATGATGATACACAAGGCAAGAATGGAAGCTAGAAGAAATTACTCAGAACAATTGCTAGAGAAGGAAGATAAAAATGATGAAGCAATTTGCTTAAGTTTACTCTGATCAATATTTGATGAATTAACTAAATTTCACTTGAAGCCAAGTGACCTTGAAAAAACGGATAGACGAAAGCTTGGATAAAATGGATAATTTTGCGAAACAAATGTTGAGCAGTATTAAAAAATGTCAGGAGTTATGAAACAATTTAATGACAGAATGATAATCCTAGAGAATAAACATAGGTTAGGGATATACTGTAGAATTAGAAAGAGGATTGGATAATTTGGCTTTGCTGGAACTTTGATGGAAATGAGATTTAGTGCCATTCCTGAGAATTCAGATGAAGATATTAGAAAAAAAGTTTGTTGAGGCACTGACAGGGGTTGGTTTTTGTTGCTGCTGCTGTTGTTTTTTGACTGGGAAAAGAAAACTTTGGAGAATGACATTGACAAAAGGTATTGCATAAATCCTTATTTTGCAAGAAATGTCCCAAGGGATGTTTTCATTCATTTTGTGAAGAAAAAGACAAGAAATTAAGTTTTGCAATAGCATTTTCATGCAAGATTAAAGATTGATAATTTAGATAACATAATTTTTTAAAAAATTCCTATTAGCATTTCAGTTTGTTTACAAGTAACTCACATAGAAAAAAGATACAAAATATTTGACTTGTAAAAGTTTGGGAAAAGAATTCATTTCAGCAAGACCAATTTTTTTTCATAAAAATTAATGGAGTTGTTTTATATGTTAACCCTCTTTATATGTCAATGGAGATTTAACAAAACCTTGTGAGATACAAAAAGGAAGAAGACAAGGCTACCCATTATGCTCCTTCTGCTTATTTTGGTTCCTGAATAGAGATATAAGGCAAAATGACTGTGTAATGAGTATAAGAATTTAAAGAAGAAAATTATAAATGGAGAGCCTTTGCAGATAATTTGGTGTTGGAAGATCCATTAAACGTGATTGAAATATTAATGAGAAAATTAAAAGAATTTAGTGCATTAGATGTCTTTAAGATTAATCAACAGAAGATGAAGAAATTAAAAATAAATAGGAAGATACAGAACCAAACAAATTGATGAACAAAATCGGTTTTAAGATTGAGAAAAAGGTAAATACCTGGGTGTTAATTTGATAAATTTGTATTATATGTTGTTTCAAAATAACTGTGTTAAGATGTAGAATGAAGTTAAAAAGCAATATGTCAAGATGGGAAAAAGTACAATTTGTCATTGCTGGGGCAAATTGTTATGATTAAAATAATGTTTTATCTAGAACATTTATTTCAGACGATATGTATTTTGACAACTGATGTATCATCAAAATAATGGCAAAAAGTCATATCTAAATTTGTGTGGGAAGGAAGGAAGAAAAAATATCAATTAAGTACATGGTATTACAAGATATTAAAAAAGAGGAGGCTTCGGTCTACCTGATTTGAAATTGTATTTTGCCACTTGTTGTTTAGTTTGGATGACAAAGTGGGTGATGCTAAGAATCAGGAGGTTATTGGAAGTAGAAGGGCATGATTGGAAATTTGGTTGGAATGGCTATTTATGGTATGACAAAGTTAAGGTAATGTAGACTTCAAAAATCATGTTATTAGATTGCCATTAGATTGCTCATGTTATTAGATTGCCAAATACATATAAACTTAGTTTATGTATGAAAATATATTTATGGCTGTCACCATAAGAAGCATATTCTAGTAGAGAAATAATAGCTAAGCAAAATGGTTAAAGTATGAGGATATGTTAGAATTCTTATAGGGAGATTTGAAAACAAAACTGAGCAACTATCTAATATCAGAAGGATATACTGTACATGTTAGTGGTTTTACTCTTATTACTATTAGAAAGATGCAACTTGATAAAAGGGCTTTGGGGTTTGAACAAGTGAAAGTATGTATAATAAAATGGACCAAAAACTTTGGTATAATATAGAAATGGTACAATGAGAAAATATGTGGATGAAAGGATGAAAATCACATTGTGGTACAATTTTAAAAACATTTTTTTAATAAAATGTTTCACTGTTGGTATTTATCAAGAGAAAAATTGTCTAAAATGTATAAAAATACTTCAAATTTATGCTGGAAATGTGAAAAACAAAATTGGGACTTTTTATTATGCTTGATTGACATGTAAAAAAGCTAAAAAGTTTATTCTAATGCATACATTAATTCAGATGATTATAAACTGAATACCAATTAAAATCAGAGATATTCCTTTTTGGGACTGATGAATAAAATAAGAGAAAAGACATTTGATGAATGTTAATGATGATTGGGAACCCCAGTTTTAGTTTTTGTGTCAAACAGAAAAAATGAAATTATGACATCGCTTTGTTGACAGAAAAATGGTAGATAATAGGGAAAAAATGAAAGTTATGTGGTGAAATTAAGAGTTTAATGTAAATGTATATTTATATCTGCTTTAAAAGAAAGTAAGAAGTCATTTTTGTATTTTTCTTTTTTTATGTCTGCATTTTAGACTTTGCTTCTTTTTTCATTCTTTACTTCTTACTTTCTTAACTACTTTCTGTTAGTTTTTATTTCTTTATTTGAAAATATTAATAAAGTTATCTACAAATATAGTGTTCAAAATCTCATTTCAAAATCTCACACTGAGGGAACTCATTCAGAGCTTAAAGAAGGAAACAAAGCTTTTTCTGTTCAATATCACTTCCCACCTCTATATAAAAACATCTTGGAATCAAAAAGCCAATTCCAGCCATATGTCATGAAGAGCAGGTTGTTGTTTTTTACAAATCACAGATAAGTCCATTCAAAGATTATGTTATTACCAGTTCATATAGGACAACTATGCAGTAGTGACCTTTCAGTATTTCACATTCAGCCTCCCATGAAAATATATTAAAATCTGCTAATTTGCTGCTATAGGATGAGTGAAGGAGAAATTATAATGCTATTAAGTTTTCTGATCACCCAGATACTCTATGTTGGATGGAAGTCCAATTTAAAAACATTTTATTAATCCCAGTGAATTTGGGATGAGTGATAAGGATACTAAGCCAGCATGAGGCGTGGTACATCTTTAGGATTGCATCAGGGTCTGCATAAGAAGAGAGATAATGATGTATCTCAGGTAGGACTCATGCTAGTAACATACGGCATCTTCTAAAGTCATCCATCCATCACTGTTCCACAATGACAGTAATGAGAACAGACTTTATATCACCTTAAGGACAGCTGGTGATGCTAGCATGCTAGAAGATGCTATAAGTGATTAATTTGGGAAATGGTCTTAGGATTTTATTCAATGTGGAGAATGAATATTTCACAGAGCTGGTATATTTAAAAGTGAATTGCTTTGAAAACCTGAAGTAATAACTTCTAGAATCTAGATAAAAAAAATCCTTTGCATTTGGAATCTATTTTCTGTTTTTGGAACTTTGGTATTTGAAGATATGAGGTAAAATTTCATCAAAGAAGTAAATATACTGAACTCAAAGAGAAAAAACCTCTAGCAATACATTTGTACTTCAAATAGTAGTGAACGTTCTTCTTCATAATCTTTTTAAACTTGATAAAAAAGAAGGAGATCAGGAAGAAATTTCTAAACTAGATTTCTTCCTAATCTGTCCTATTTTGCATGAACAAAAGTTTCCTTTATAAAAAACAACATCACACACAAAGCTTGATCTTCCATCTGGAACTTGAAAATGTAAGCCCTAATGACATTTTCATGTTATGTGGAGATCCTTCTCATTTGCTTCATTTCTTAGTAAGATGACATCCATTTCTGTGCTCTCATATCCTTTTCAAGCAAATTATACTGTTAGCTTCTTTTCTGATTGTGACAAGGACTCTTCTTCTCCTTTGTGAAGGGGTGGAGGTGGTGGTGTTCTGAATCACTTGAGAACCTCTCTCAAAGTTTGTCTTGAAATAAACAAGACTAACTTCTGTGGAAATAAAAAGTTGTATCACCTTGACCTTTCATTGTAGAAGGAAAGACATGCTATAAAGCTACATTTGCATTGGCATCGTCATATCATTTTAATCAGCACTCAATTTGGATTGCTCTGTTTTGGCAATCAGTGCCTTGCCGAGTAAGGTAACAGCAGAACGAAATGAGATGTTGTCTTGCTCCAACTGATTAAAACATAATTCAAGGTGACTTTTTGGTGTCATAAGAAGTCATCAAAAGAGCCATATGTTGCCGCTAAGATTCTGACTTTCCTGAGGGAACTTGCCAAGAGGTGTTTTTATTTTTCTTGATCAGGAACAAATTAATATCTGAAATTAAAACTAGTGCATCTCTGGGGGGAAAAAACCCACAGAAATGTTTAAAGCATCCTATTATAAGGCTCATTGGAAACTACATCTTGCAGAAGCCTCCCATACTGTGATTAATTATCACAAGCCACAATGCTAATTACTTTTCGATCATCAGTCTGTTGCCGCCAGCATGTCTTCTTGAAGGCTACCGTGCTTTCTCCAAGCTTTGCAACATAATGGAGCTGGCTTATTAGGGTACATCATCATCTGTTACTACAAGGCAAGAAATGAGCATTTAGGCAGAAGACTTTTAAATGGGCAGGATAAAAGGGTAAGCAAAAGAATTCATCTATTTTATGATTAGTCATATTGTTAACATGTCAAAGCAAAATGGCTTGTAGTACTTTTGAAGATGCTAGTATGCTTGGCTTCCTAAAAGTATAAATGTATTACCTTAATTGACATTACTTGTTTTTAGAGAAAGAAAGCTATGGAATTCTTGCAAATATTATAGCTGAGGAGAATTTTCTGATTTCCATAGTTAAGAAGGCCAACTACTATTTTACTGAGAAAACTCTTAGGAACTTTTGAATATGGACTTTCACAAAATATAAATCTCTTTTGAAGAAGTTTATATTAGACTGTATACTTAGCTGTACTTTGAATTTGAAGCAAAGATTCTTTTGGCATTATTTGATTTTTTCACATTTGAACTGGCTTTTATCATAAATTATAATAAATCAAATTGTCCAATGACTGTAATTTAAAAAGTGTGACTTTGCTATTAATACTGCCCCTCCCCCCTTATTTACACTACTTAATATACTGCACCTAGAATGCAGTAATGGAGCTAGGCTGAACTGAATTGGAAAAGGATTCCTTTGTAAATAATTTAGATTTCCTTGTGAAATATGCACAATCTTCTCCATGTTTAGGGAACTGTTATGAAATAGTGTGAAAATACTTCTTTGCTGAGAATGAAAGGAATGATTCTTGTGCTGTTTTCATCACAATGTAATAAATGGAAATATCTAAAATATTGAGAGGAAACTAATTTAGAACTAAGGATAGTAAAAGAGAATATTGCTTTGGTTTAGTTTAATCAAATCTGGTTGGATATATGCTGCTTTGAAATTATATAGAAATTGATGAGAAATTAATTTAACATTTTAATGTGGACTTGTCTAACTCGCACTCCCCAAATGTATAGCTTCTTTGCGGTAAATAGCTTATTTGCAGTAACACACATTTCTGAATCTTGAATAGCAGTTAAGATTCAAGAAAGTTTTAGAATAGAGTAGAATAGTGCATACACAAGCAAAGTGAATACAAACATTAACTAAACATATATTAGGAAAAATGCCCATGAATATGGATTGAAATTACCTTTTTTAAAAGATATTCATGCATATACAAAAAATGTCCTAGAAGAATGCCCCTGGAAGTTCTATCTATTCTTTCACTGTACGATAAGAACTCCAGATATATTTTGACAAAGGCACAGATTCTGAGCTCAAATCTCAAATTATTTGTTCACAGCTATATACAGAAGCTGAATTCTAAGCACAAACGTTCTCCTCCATTTCTTTTCTCTAGAGAAAAAAATATATCTTTCTTACTCATTGTTCGGTTTTACCAAGTAATCCAAGCCACGTTTAGTTCACCAATAATCATGCAACTTATTTTTAGTTATAAATACCATATTCCTGCAACTGTGTTAGAGATGGATTACAAACAACCACAAGTAAACAATGGTAACATTTATCAGCACAGATAGTGATGAATTTTGATCTAGGTATAAGGGAAGAATTCCTTGAATCACACTCAGATTTTTGTCAAGCTCAATTTCATTTATGCAAAGCCAAATTCCCCACTGATTAGTCCACTCCATGTCAAAAATTAGGTTGTTTTCTGGGAAAGAAATGGTGAACTGAAAACAGCTTCACCAAAAGTAAAGCCAACAACTGCAGCAGAATGAAAAGCCAGCAAGGAAATTGGCTCTTTGTAATTCCTCTCTGAATAATGAGAGAACTTGAGATCACCTACAATCAGTGGTGGGATTCAAATAATTTAACAACCGGTTCTCTGCCCTAATGACTGGCTGGGTAGGCGTGGCTGGGTGGTCATGTGACTGGGTGGGCATGGCCAACTGAACATCACTCATCACACCCAGCCCTGCCTCCTGGCCACTTGCCTCAAAGGCAGAGGTGGGATTCAGCCAGTTTGGACCGGTTCAGGCTAACTCCACCACTGGCTGGCCCCGCCCCCACCCATTTTTTGGCCCGTTTTGAAATCCACAAGTCTTAAAGTTGCCAAGGTTGGATACCCCTGAGCTAGATGTTCTGATAGATCAGTGTTTTTCAAATTTGGCAACTTTTAAGATGTGTAGACTTCAACTTCCAGAATGCTGTCCGGGCAATTCTGGAAGTCCACTCATTTTAGGATTGCAAGTTTGAAAAACCCTGTCAAAAATGGGCAAATTAAGATCCTTTTTAGGGATCTGTGCTTTAGTCTTTTTTTTAAAAAAACCCAACATATTATAGATTATCCTGAGCAGCGTATCTATGAAGGAAGACTCTAATAGAAACATGCTTTATGCATAAAAATATAGAAAGGCATCTAAGGGTCACTAATCTCCCCACCTTCATGGACCATAATTTATGAGAAGAAGTTCACAATGATCTCAACAGAAGTTTTCCTCAGCTCTGCTTTGCCTGAATATGCAATATCTATGCTCTGTCATTGAACTATGATCATTCTGGCCCTAAAAATAGACACAAAGTTCTCTCAATCACAAGAATTATCCTCCATTCTCTTTATTTACAGTATGGGACCCTAAAAATAGACACAAAGTTTCTCCCAATCATAAAACTGTCCTCCTCTGTCTTTATTTATATTCTGGAATAGTCAGATAATGAGGAAAAGCTGAGCAGGAGAGATACATGGACAGACATTATTATTGATCTGATTTATCCTAGAACTGTTATCACTGGAAAAAAGGGACTTTTACACTGATACTTAAGATTCCTTCCCTACCCCACCCCATTACTGATGTACTGATGTGAGGAAAAGGTCCAAGTGGGTGGAAGGATCTTTGACCCTCTCTCAAGCTTATTTTCTCAGAATTGGTTCTAAAACTGGACGTAAAGTTTATTAGTACAGAAATTGTAATTGGAGCAAAGAAGGATGCAGGGGACTTTAGAAAGACAATATTATGGCAAATCAAGTTTTTGATGAAGTTTTCTTGTTTTCCTTATTTTCATATCTTGGCTTTAAATCAACCCAAAAACATTACATTTGTTCAACATAATCTATATATGGGGTATGGGAACTTATATCAATTTTTTTCACAAAGTTTTGCTATAGTCCAGGTGTTACTGTGCTTAGTAGTGCGATTTTATACTATTTCATATGGTTGTATAATAATCCAAATTCAGAAGGAGGAATATGCTTTGGGGTGAAGGCTCACTTTGTGTTTGCCAGCAAATGTTTAAAAAATCTGTGCAGTGAGGCAAGAAAAAGCACAATGGATGTGAGGTATTGAGAGGTCTGAAGTGTGTGCCCACACAAGCTACAAATTCCTCTTCCCCTTTCAAATCCAGATTGTTGTACAACTTCAAGAGAGGTAATTGAAGATTTGAAATCTTCATTTTTCGTGCCATTTTTCGTGCCATTTTCAGTCTGTTTTGGGGCATTTTCGGCCATTTTTTGGTGCATTTTTCAGGCTGTTTTCAGCCATTTTTTTGGACCATTTTGGATGTTCAGTAGTAGGAAATAAATAGAGAGGGAAATTGTACCTTGTTGACTATTTATTTGCTACTACTGAACATCCAAAACAGCCTGAAAAAGGGCATGGAAAATAGCCTGAAAAACAGCCGAAAATGGCCAAAACATGGCCTGAAAAACAGCTGAAAAATGGCTGAAAAATGGTGTGAAAAACAGGAGGAGGCAGGGCCAGCCAGTGGTGGGATTAGCCGGTTCACCGGGCAGAATTTTAACAACCAGTTCGCCTGAACCAGTCCAAACCGGCTGAATGCCACCTCTGCCTATAACTGCTCCAGAGAGTTGCTCCTCAAGAGGTGACCTCAAGTCAGTGATCTCTGATTGGTTTAAACCTCTGGGAGAGGAAGAATAGCCATCTTCACTCACATCGTGGTCAGCACCTTCATGGATACTAAGTTCACATACTTCTAATCACTTTTGGAAATTGTTTGTTAACAACTTTTCAACTATTATATCACATTATTAGTACTAATTGTTTTCTGTTTAGAAAAGTGTGGCTATTGCAGCTTAAACTGGTTCCTCTTCATAGATGGCCTTTCTATAAGTTTATTTCTATTTTAAATAAACCACCATATCATCCACTCTAGCTTATACTTCTATTCACTCTTCCAATCAGGGAGCTAATCATAAGCCACTAGTACCACACTCACCGCCCCTCCCCCTCTTCCTTACATCTCATTGTTTATCCTTGCATATCTTTTATAAACCCTAGGTAAGGTTAGCTGATGGCTGGTCCAATATATGGGGAAGGAAGAATCTTCAGATGACTTATTGTTATATTTGATTTTAAGACCATCAACTTGTCATGTGACTATGAGCAGCTTACAAAGAGTTCAAAACATCAAACTACAATAACATATGCTTTCCTACCATCTCTCCATTGCAACGTTCTCATGATCTACATTAGCTGAATTCTGAGCATTCCAGCTAATATCTTTATCTGTGTTTACACATCTTTGTTTCCATATTTGTAATCATTCTTAAATCATTCTTCTTTTCAATATGGAAAGGGAAAGATAAAAAGCACTAATCACACTTTTCTTTGAAGTTAGTATTCATGCCAGCTGGAAATCTACTGGACACCCAGATTGCATATCTGTTATAGAATTATTTTACAACCCTGCAATTCATATTGTTCTGACCATATATCTTAATTCCTTAATTCCTTTCACTTGCAAAAGCTTTAAATATTGTCTTATCTCTCTACATTTATATTTCATTGACACATTATTTTCTGTGATCTTTTTTGCCACCTTACTCCATTCATAATCTTTTACTCCTGTCAATTTTCCTCTACTATCCTCTCGTGTGGAGCAACTTTTTGTACAATCATCCTTTTTACTCCTTGAATCCTTCTTCAAAGCTAATCTTTTACCAGTAGTTTGTGGATCATGTCTCTAAGCCTTATAACTCATGTCATCATATTAGTTTTGCTTATTTATGTTTCAGTTTCCTCCTCTCTTTTTGTAATCTTTTCCTATATCTCTTATATGATACAAAATCATTTCCTCTGGGGATCTTTCCATCAGTTTCTCAGTGAAGCATGCCATATGTAAATAGTACCATCATCATCAAAAATGCAGTTATTCACACTAGAAAGACACTTATTATCGTTGAAAAAAAAGTCAGATGGAATTTTCCAACTACTAGAAATTCTTGATTTGTTGGAAGTAAACCTGTACATCTGTATCCAATGATACATCAATCAATTTAATGAGACCTCCAGAGTACTCTTGTGTGAATTCACACAATACTGCATTCAAATGCATATTTTTATCTGCATTAACAAGAACTGTCTGTAAAGCTATATTAGCCCTTTGGGTCCATTATGAAATACAGATACAGTCAGATCTACTAATTTTTTCATTGTTACATTGTATTACAAACACAGCAAGTTGGCTTAAAGTTTTGGGATTTGTTTTCCAGCTCATAACATTTATTACAAATCTGCTCAGCTGGAACTAAAGCTCACTTCTGTTATTTTGCTATCCATTGATAGGGTTATCAATGTTTACTCCTTTGAATGTTAATATTGTCAAGATTAATATATATAAATTAAAGGCAGGTACGTTCATTTACTGAAAATAATAACAGAAACCTGGAATGATGTAGCAAATTCTGCTCTCAGAATTGTGGTGAAAAGTAGTCTGGATTCACAGGAGGGATGAGTTGCATTCCAGAGGACCAAGAGGCAATGAAGTTTAGGAAGATTAAATTAGCTTTAGCTTTAGATTATTGGGAGGAAGAGGGTCAAGACAGTCCTCCCTAGATGTTCTGTATCAGTGATGGCTAACCTTTTCTGGACCGAGTGCCCAAAGCACGCCCGAACCCCCAAAATACAATGCATGTGTGGCCTCTGTGCATGCGCCCCGCCCCTGCGCATGTGCGCATGGCCCCTTGCACACACCCTGCCCCTCCACATGTGCACACGGCCCCCGCATGCACCCCACCCCCGCGCATGCGCAGCAGAGACCTGAAGACCAGCTGGCCAGTGGGAGGCACGCGCGTGCATATGCACAGCAGAGCTGAACTGGGGCGACGGCTTGTGTGCCATCAGAGAGGGCGCTGCGTGCCACCTCTGGCACGCGTGCCATAGGTTTGCCATCACGGTTCTATATCATGGGCGTCAAACTCGATCGCATCACGGGCCGGATTGTGATGTATCATGATGTTTTTTACCTTTGCGGAGCCAGGGAGGGTGTGGCCTGCATGTGACATATCCGGCCTGCGGGCCGCCAGTTTGACAGGCCTGTTCTATATCTTTAATGATGGAAGTAGTTGCTTTAGTTTGGCAAGATTCTATATATAGATGGGGAACAATAAAGTAAAATGCTTAGCAGTAATTCTGTGTGTCTTTCTAGGTTTTTGGATCTGACAGAACAGATTTACATACAAGATTCTTGTGTTAATATAACAACAAATTGAATTTTGTAACTTTAGTTTGATTGGCTAAGCTTTAAAGATATATGTGTATAGATAGCAGTTCATAATGGGACCTAATTGACAGCTCATGTGTGGTAAGAGAACAGCTCCCAACCCAAGGAATACTGCCATTCAATTTACATTATTCTATGTACAAAATAATGATACTCCCCCAACAAAGAATACCTGTCTAATTTTGAACAAGAAGGAAAAGAGAACTATACATGTATTTTGTATTGATTATTAATTTTATCTGATGGTCACCTTTTCCCCAAACAAATCTAATTGTTAAATCTAATTTTCCTGACTAAAACTGTTTATTGTAAGAGAAAGAGAGAAAGAGAGAGGGAAAGCGGGAAAGTGGGAGAGAGGGAGAGGGAGAGGGAGAGGGAGAGGGAGAGGGAGAGGGAGAGAGACAGAGGGAGAGAGACAGAGAGACAGAGAGACAGAGAGAGAGACAGAGAGAGAGAGAGAGAGAGAGAGAGAGACAGAGACAGAGACAGAGACAGAGACAGAGACAGAGACAGAGACAGAGACAGAGACAGATATCCTTGCTTCCTGGGTCTCATCTAGTCAATCACAGCCCCTCTTCTTTTATAAAGCTCCACTTGTTCCCCCTATATTGCTGGGCACAGATGCTTCCCCCATATCTTGACCTTTGTCCTAATGGTATAATGGCAAGAGATAGGCAAAACCAGCAAAGGTAGGAGCACAAGAAGCATTAAAATATTTTACCCATGCTTTATCATTCACTTCTAAGGGGAAATAAAAAGCAAATAAAATTGCCAATATTCATTGCAACAGAACAGGAAGTTAGCCTGTCTCTTATCTCTTCCTAAGGAGAAAACGTAGGCATGACTGTCTTGAGATGTTGTCTTGAGAGACATCAATCTTCATAATGGGAGCGCTCATCAGGCAAACCATTTTTCACAATGCTGGAGAGCACAGTTGTGCATGTTCACTGCGGAAGCAACAATGACGGATTGCTCTTGCAATCCAACTTTATTTCTAAGACATGTAGGCTAACATTAAAAGATTGTAGCCAATGTTGCCAACAGAAATAAAAAGAGTTATTAGCAAGTTAGGGAAACGCTAATGTTTACAGGAAAATTAAAAATGGAAAAAAAATGAAAAAAATGGGGAAGAACAATGATAGTACAGATGCAGGATGACTGGTAAATGAAAGTAGAATTCTTGTAAATGTTGCTGAAGTTTGCTCTTTTAAGCATTTTTAAAAATATTCCTTTAGAACATATAGGTGGTATTCTTATTTGTTCAATTCCTTTATGCAATGATTTCTAAGTGAACTTTGATTTTTTTTCAGCTAGTTCTAGCAATTTCTTTTCTCTTACATCTATTCTTTTGTTCCTTTTCACTATTTTTTTCCTATTTCTTGTCCTTTTTTTTCTCCTTTAATCTTTCTAAATGATTAAATATAAATTGTACTTCAGGTAGCAGGAAAGAGAGAAACAGAGCAACTGTCTGGTTTGGTACAGAAACCAAACAAGACAGGTATAGGCTTCAACAGATAGTTAGGACTGCAGAAAAAACAGTTGCAACCAGCCTGCCTTCCATTGAGAACCTGTATACTGCACGGGTCAGAAAGAGGGGCTGAGAAAATATTTACAGACCTCTCACATCCTGGACATAAACTGTTTCAACTCCCCCCCTCAGGATGCCACTGTAGGGCATTACATACCAAAACAACTAAAAACAAAGACAGCTTCCCCCCTCCCCCTCGTGCCATCTCTCACTGAACACTTAATTCCCACAGCACTGTCTTATGTCTAAGTATATTTATACTGTCATATCTAAGAATAAATATTTTTTATATTTATATAGTAGGTATTACTGTATTACTATTAGCCTTCTCCTTGTTCCTACTTGCTTCTCCTATTGGTATCTTATGATTATATTACTTTGTTGTTTGTATGTACAATAAGAGCCTATGCACTGGGGACAAATTTCTTGTGTGTCCAATCACTCTTGGCCAATAAAGAATATTCTATTCCATTCTATAAAGGGAAAGCTTCCACTTATTTCACGTGCAAATATTTAGGCTTGCATACTGAAAAACATAAGACCAAGAAAGGAATAGAGTTTTGAAAAGAGTTTTGAATTAAATGAGAAGTGGCAATCTACAGATATTCTGGGAGTGACCTCAGCATAAGAGATACAAAAAACAAAAATTATGCATTGTGATATTAGTTTAACATTTTCATTGAAATAAGATTGCTAGAGGAAAATGTAGACCTGTTGAGTCATAGATATATTTATTGGAGGGAAAGCTTACCAATCATTCATTTACATGCAAGTATGCCATGCTATTAATAATTAATATTTCCAGTTATGATTTATAATTACAGTTAAGTACTACATGTAGGGTTTACAATGAACTCCCAATATTGATTTGATGTAATAGAATCCTGGAATCGTAATATATATATTTTCTTTCAAATCACATTGAAAGAAAAATATAAAAAGAGTGAATGATTACGAGTTTCTTATCTCTCTTTAAGTAAAATAAAAAGCCATTGTGTCATTTAATGAGCAATTTCATCAAGCTGGTAATATTTATTTTATTTATTATCCTGCCTTTATTACTTTATAGATGACTCAAGATACATACATATAAACATATCTAATACTCAGTCCTCCTCCTATTTTCCCCACAATAGCCCTGTGAAGTTGATTGGGCTAAAAGAGAGTGATTGGCCCAAAGTCACCCAGCCAGCTTTCATGGCTAAGGTGGAGCTACAACTCACAGTCTCCTGGTTTCCAGGCCAGCATCTAAATCAGGGGTGTCAAACTCACGTCATCATGGCGGCTTCACGTGACGTATCGGGATTTTTTCCCCCTTTGCTAAACCGGGTGGGGCCAGCACGTGACACATCCGGCCCGCGGGCCGTGAGTTTGACACCCCTGATCTAAATCTTTACATCAAACCACCACAAATGTTGCCTAAAAAGTTTTGGTTTTTCACCATTCATCTTAATAGGCATTTTAGTAATGCCCTTTGAATGAATCTCTCAATTGAAACCCATCTAAACAAAGTATGACAGTGTAGATTAGGAAGAGAAAAGTTTTATATCCATCCATCCAGCTAGTACCCTCAAAATGCACATGAGGATTGAAAGAATATTATTCAAAGTTCAAAATAAAGCAGAAAAAAGAGCCCTTAAAATTATTTGATAGTCTTTCCTATCCTATCCAATCTATCGTGTCAGACTAATAAGTAAGCAGTTGCTCAGAGGACATAAGAATTCATTAATGTTGTTCATTCCCAAACCACTCACCCACTTCTGTATCATGACTACAAGAATAATGATTCTCTTTCCTGGGCAAAGTGTCAAAATATATTAATCTAAATGATCAGGAGAAGCATTAAATAACCATAGGATTAAGCTAATAAGTAGAATTCTTTAAGTCTAATTTGAAATACTACCATTTTAATATCAATATGCATAAGGTTTTATCACAATTATATGTATGCATTGACCTTTATGCTCTTGACTTGCCATGAAATTTGAAGGGCATCCTTTTAGGAGCAAGAACGTGCCACATCCCAAACTCAGATCTTCTGCGTTTGCAGTTTAACATTTATATCTGAATGAAACTTTGACACTTTGAATGAGGATGTGACCCATTTAATCACATGAAGTGAAACCAAGGAAGGAGAAATAGTAATGGAAAGATCAACATGATGTAGCACTGGGAAATTATTCAAATAATTTGAATTTACATGTCACAAATTCTCTCCTTTCATCAGAAGTGGAAGAAGTTTGCACAACAGAAGTTAGTATTTCTTTTTGTATATTGTTCACATTTTTACTAAAGTACAAAAACCAGGTGTAGATTTCTGGGGAAGAAATGGTGAAAGGAAGATGGCTTTGCTAAACGTTGAGATCATGGCTGCAAGTAGATTGATAATTTATAATTCCTCTCTGGACAAAGAGAAGACTTGAGATCACCCACAATTGCTCCAGACAGTTGCTCCTTGAGAGGTCACTACAAGACAGTGATCTCTAATAAGTTTAATGCTCTGTGAGAAGAGGGAATATCTATCTTCCCTCATACATTTTCAGCATTTTTATGGACCCTGGGTTCGCATACTTCCTTTTCTAATCATTTTTGGAAATTGTTGGTTAATTCCTGAGAGTACTATGTATAGTAAAGAAAATATACCAATGGATCAGGGGTGAAATCCAGCAGGTTCTGACAGGTTCTGGAGAACCGGTAGTGGAAATTTTGAGTAGTTCAGAGAACCGGCAAATACCACCTCTGGCTGGCCCCAGAGTGAGGTGGAAATGGAGATTTTGCAATATCCTTCCCCCAGGAGTGGGGAGGGAATGGGGATTTTGCAGTATCCTTCCCCTGGAGTGGGGTGGGAATGGAGATTTTGCAGTATCCTTCCCCTGCCACGCCCACCAAGCCACACCCACCAAGCAACACCACGCCCACAGAACCGGTAGTAAAAAAAATTGGATTTCACCACTGCAATGGATCATTGGATAAATCAACCCAGAGTTCTTATTCAAGGCACAAATGGCAGGGCTGAAATTATTCTACTTTGGACATAGTATACAAAGTCCCAGATCTCTGGAAAAGGCTTTAATGCTGGGAAAAATGAAAATAAAAATAAAAAGAAGACAACTAGCAAGTGGATGGGTTCAGTTATGGTAGCAATAGATACACCATTGGAATAATTGAAAGAAAGGTTAGAGATAGATTGTCACAGACAATATCTATCTATGTGATCGCTAGAAGGAAAAAATGATTTGTCACATAAGCAATCAGTCAATATCAAGTTATGATTGAAAGAAGGAAAAGGAGCAAGAAAAAACATCAGTCTACAATGACAAAAGATACATTTCTAAATGAAGTGGGGAGAATTTTTTTACCCAGTTTCTTACTATAGATTTTGATAGCCTCTTGTGAAAGAATAATGGATTAGAATCACAGGTGATCACACTTTCACTTATGCAATTCTTTCTGTTGCAACATGAGACAGGATGGTTTACAGTGTGAAAAACAATCAACTGAATTTAGAAATGATTTTTAATTTTACTCATTGGGATATCTGGAAATTCATCAAGCCCCTAAAAGCAGGGATGAATATTTTTAGATTTTTTAAAAGTAAGGGATTAATATACAAAAACCTGGATGCTGAATAGACCAAAACTCTAGCACTCTGTTAGTGAATTTATTAAAGTTAGTTCCTTGAGAGCTGTTTGAATCTCTTCAGCCAGCCGCAGAGCTGAATATCTTTTCTGACTGAAAAGGAGGAGAAAGGACAAGGTGCAGTACTCAATAATTCAGTTACAGAAAACCAGGAACATGTGACAATGGCCAAATTACTACATCTGAGATGCAACATTCAGACATTCATGGATGGCAATAACGTCCCTGTTACCATCTGAATGGTGGTCTAGTACTGTGCAGTCCAAATAAAAGTAGACTCAAGCTATGCTGTTCCTGATTTTGTAGATTTACTATCATCTAGTCCAGGGGAATTTCAGGGGGTGAAATGATTTAGTTGGTCAACTCAAGGGTAGACTGGTGTTTTGGGTAATCTTAAATTGGAAATCAAGATGTACTGATCAGGGGTGGGTTCCAAATTTTTTTACTGCCACTCTGTGGGCGTGGCTTAATTTTGTGGGAGTGGCTTGGTGGTCATGTGACCAGGTGGGAGTGGCTTGATGGTCATGTGACCGGGTGGGAGCAGCTTGACAGTCATGTGACTGGGTGGGAGTGGCTTGGCAGTCATGTGACTGGGTGGGGGTGGCTTGGTAGTCATGTGACTGGGTGGTCATGTGACTGGGTGGGCATGGCCAACTTGATGTCACTCACGTCAAGGGTTAGGGTTAGGGTTAGGGTGTCTGGCCTCCCCTCGCCTCAAAGGCCTCAACGAGATACAATTTCCCTATCTATTTACTACTACTGAACATCCAAAATATACTATTTAATCCTATGTATATATGCCATATGTGTACATACATATTACACACAGGCACACAAAAATATACATTATCTACTATATATACTGTATGTGTATGTACACACACACACACACACAACTCTTCTAAAACTATACACCTTCAACCTCACTTACTGCATTTGGAAACACACACCCAGAGTCCACTTTCTGCCACACATTTAACTATAACTTCTGTAAATTAGC
>QLTV01004400.1:4523376-4536027 GCA_003457575.1 Thermophis baileyi
TTATCTGCCACAATGTCCTACCTGTCAATGACTACTTCACCTTCCACCACACCAATCCACGAGCACACAATAGATACAAACTTCATGTAAACCGCTCCAAACTCGACTGCAGAAAACATGACGTCAGCAACAGAGTGATTAATGCCTAGAATTCACTACCTGACTCTGTGGTTTCTTCCCCAAACCCAAAAAACTTTAACCTTAGACTGTCTACTGTCGACCTCACCCCATTCCTAAGAGGTCTGTAAGGGGCGTGCATAAGCGCACCAGCGTGCCTACCGTCCCTGTCCTACTGTCCTATTGTCCTCATCTATCTGTATTCACTTTGATTATGTTTATGTTTATACCTATACCTGCTATCTTGTACATGTTTGACAAACAAATAAATAAAAATAAATAAATAAATGGCTGACAGAAATCTTTGGTGACTCCTTGTATGTTTTCCAATCAGATAAAGGGCCATATGTTATTAAGCTAAAATGAAACCGACAATCCTGCTGAATCTTAAACTGCTTCTATCCAAACGTGCTTTTATCAACAGCATCCTTTTTACCCCAGCCCTAGATATGAAATAGCATCTCTTTGCTATTCATTAAAGAAGCCCAACTTTATTTGGGTTTTTATGTTCACTTTAATGAATGGATTCTCTAAAGCAGTAGCATTCCCCCTCTCCAAGCTTGTGTAGAACCATTATATTAAATTTGGCTTCTAGTCAATAGTTCTTGACTGTTGGAGAAGTGCTATCCTTACACAAGGTCCAAAGCTTTTTTTAAAAAAAACATGTTTATTAGATTATAGAATATGAAAGCAAATAATAAGACACAGTGGAGAAGTAAAGGGGAAAGAAAAGTGAGGAGGGGAGGAAGAAAAGAAAAGTGTTGACTTCTGACTCTCTCTGTTGCAGTAGAATAAAGCATTAACATTGAACCTCAACTTTTTACTTTTCCATAAAAATATAAACTAGCCATTTCTATAACAACAAATCAATCTAATCAGTAAAACCCAAAATCAAAGTTTCATCTTTTTCCACCTCAAGCACAAAGTCCGGAAGCGGTCTCCCTGTAGCAACAAAAGTACTTACAGTATATTTTTTTCTTTAATCAAAACAGTCAATTTAGCCATCTCTGCCAGCTCCATCAACTTCTGTAGCCATTCGTCCATGTTGGAAATCGAAATGTCCTTCCTTATATGTGCATACAGTAGTCTTGCTGCCGTCAACATATATAAAAGGTCCAAAGCGTTGCTGAATCTCTCCTGAAACATACTTGGCTCTAATGAACATATCACAACAGATCTCATGCAATTATATTTCAAATGGTTAGTCTGAGTATTAGCTTTCCCATGTTTGTGTTATACTTTGGCACCATCTGTGAACTGTTACTATGTTTTACAGTAAAGAAGCATAATTGGAAGCAGAAGCAAAAATATTTGGCCCCCTCAAAAGCAGATCTATGAATTCTGTATTGTGAAAAGCACACAGGCTACACATTTCAAGTCAGTGGCAAAGGATTTACGTATGCAATTCATTTTTCTGCTTCAAAATAGTTAGCTCAATCAATCAATTGCCATTTATATGAATGGGGTGGTTTATAATTACCTTTTTTCACAACAGAAACAAAGTAAATGAGATTTGTGTAGTGATTGGGGTGATAACTGGATTTTAATAAAGTTTGAACTCAACATACCGTGTTGTGTTATTTAAAGAAAAACTGAAAAGGACAAGCTATGTATTACAAAAGATGATTAATAATTACCTTGTTTTGATCAAGCGTTTTGTTTTCCTTGCAATAGGATTGGTAGAAATCTATAAACAGTTTGACAGTTGAAAAGAGGCATTTAGTGTAAAATGATCAGCTTGGCTTATTTCATTGACTTTGCATGGAAAAGCAAAATAAACAAGTACACACCCATCATAGCTGGGTGGCGCAGTGGTTAGAGTGCAGCACTGCAGGCTACTTCAGCTGACTGCTAGCTGCAGTTCGGCGGTTCAAATCTCACCGGCTCCAGGTTGACTCAGCCTTCCATCCTTCCGAGGTGGGTAAAATGAGGACCCAGATTGTTGGGGGCAATATGCTGACTCTGTGAACCGCTTAGAGAGGGCTGTAAAGCACTGTGAAGCGGTATATAAGTCTAAGTGCTATTGCTATTGCTATAGCTTGGAGGAGCCAGTTCTCATAAATGATCTTAAGGTTTTTGGGAAGAGGAAAAAAAATGCTTCAAGTGGTGGCAGTGGTAATACCAGCAGCAATTTCCTCAACCCCACAAGGTCAAATCTTAAACATGGTAAGATATGATTTACAATCAATTTCCTGGAATCATACAAGGATTTGCATATCATACATGACAAAAGTTTATAACGCATTTATTATGCACTGGGCCACAAAGCTACAAAACCATGAGATGTTTGAGATTTTGAGCATCTCTTATTTTGATTGATAGGAAAATAATGGCAAAAATCACCCAAATGCATAACCCTGGATGTCTATGATGGAATGAATGTTAATATACTAATGCAGACCTTGAAATGGGCTACAACTGTCACTCTTTTTGTTCTGGTGATAATTCATGAGAGTTTCAAGAGAGAAACACAGAGATGGATCTATAAAAGGGAAATCATGGGACATTTATTATAAACTTGATGTAGAGAGACTTTGATAAAATGTATCAAGAATTTCTTCAAAGGTGTGCAATTTATATTTTAAATTTGAGAACATTTAAATTTCAGAATTTTATCAGAATGAGAGAAGCTGTTTACATTGAAATCAGAGAGCTTCATTTGTTTGTTTGTTTGGTTGGTTGGTTTAAAAAATAAATTCCAAATCATACAACTACAATAGGAGAACGATCATTTGGAATTTGGATTGATTTCATGAAGGAATGGGTAAAGCAAACCAAGGCAAATTTCTTAAACAATGCTTGATAGGAAATCGAGTTATGAGTCAAAAACAAAATTCTAAAGAGAATTGGCTGGCTGCTTTTGTATTAACCTGGAAAAAAATCTGAAATTTGAAACAAGTACATGATGTTAGACAGAGCTACTCTTTCCACCTCTCTTGGGGGAGAAAGTTCATGTAAAACTCTGCTAGAGAGAAGTTCCCTGAGGATGGGCTCCACCATGAGTCTGAAAGCTCAGAAGACTAAACTTCTGGTCCTGGTGATTGACCCAAATTGGATCTTGCAATATTCATGAATACTTATATGCAGTAAATTTTCCTGAATAATAATGCCCCCAGAGCAACTGTATAGATGCAAGAAATGTTCATTTCTACTCATGCCATGTCTACTTTGTAGACCTGAATGAGTTGTTGAGTTAAAGAGTTGAAAGCTATAAGAAGAAATGAATGATTTTGGAAGTTAGGAGCTGATATTTGATGAAAAAAGAAAGGAAAGGAAATCCTCTTTTTTCTCTGAGTTCTTTATTTTTGCTTTGGTTGGTTTTTTTTTTTAATTTCATGATAATGCTGAACATTCTAAATAGGACAATTGGATACCTAGTGCAGCTTGAAGGAATCAATTCACATGTAATTAGTGCAGACAAGTTTCACAGCATCAGCATACAATTAAGAGTAACAGTTCATTGTTGAATATAGAAACTTCCTCAAACAGTATCTAGAACTGTTAGGGGAGACATCATTAATTATTTAATGCATTAATTCCAGAGAGTAGGATAACTGTAATAAAATACACGAGTACTGCTTTCCTTTTCATACAGAACTGATATTCTTATTTGGCAGCACTACTAGAACTCTTTTAAGGAATGGGCGAATTAAATCCCCCTTTCCATGTAATTACTGGACTGAATGGAATAGAAGTCTACTATACTACACACAGTGATAAAAAAAAAGTAGGCAGAAATCTGTTTTGTCATGGTTCGTTGAGTCAGTGCAGAAAAGCCTTAGGCCTGCAGCTTATGAATCATCCTTTAGCCATGTTGAAGGGCTAGCTATTTACTGAGTGAACAAGGGAGAACTAATGCAATATATTTTAGAAGGGAAAAAGATTTTAAGTACCCTAAAAAATAAAACTATATTTCAGAAGGGAAGGGGAAGGGGAAGGGGAAGGAAAGGAAAGGAAAGGAAAGGAAAAGAAGTCAACAAAACAATGAAAAGGATAAAACTACAAGGGGTGTGGAGATGCTGAAGTAAAAAAAAGGAATTAAATTGTTCATTTCTAAGAGAAAGTGCCATTAGTGATATAACACATTATTTCTGAAGTACAGAAATACATTACAGAAAGACCTTGCTTAGTGACCACGATTGGGACTAGCCACCTCATCACTAAGCACTGTACTTGCTAAGCAGAAAATTGTATGACCATAACATATGACTACACCTCCATTTTCATCATTAAGCAAAGCCACAAGTGACCGCAACTTACACTCTTACTTCAACATGTTTCATTATTTCTGCTTGTTACAAGCACACTAACTCTGCTTGTTGCTTATGTGCAAAGCACATAAATGATGAGCCTTTGACTGTGTGATGCGGCGGTGGTTGTAAATATGAGATTTGGTTACAAAAGATGTATTTTTTTAAAAAAAATCATTGTAATTTTGAAAGATCATTAAATGAGGCAGTTGGTAGAATGGTCTACCTGTAAAAGAGAAACTGGGTGACAATTAGGGTCATCCTAACCCTAACCTAAGCAATTTTTAATATTTCTACATACAACACAAACACACACATAATACCTTGACATGTTTTCAAAGGATTGTGAGGGCAGTGATGGATTGCAAGGCTTACTCTTATTTGAGGTTGGATCTCTTCATCCCTAAATCCAATGCTGTCCATTTATTACCCTGGGAAACATTTTATGCTCGCCAAATATCCCGAGTTTCCAATCTCCATGCCAGAAATGGAGTTTGGGAGAGAATTTTGGAGGCAGAAAATTACAGACAAAAGACTGGCCTCAAGCAAGTTAAAATGCACCCCGTAACACTGCCCTATTCCTCACCAGGTCTGGCTTTGCAATGAGTTCAACAACAGGTAAAAATTATGTACAACT
Source organism: Thermophis baileyi (assembly GCA_003457575.1). NCBI lineage: Eukaryota > Metazoa > Chordata > Lepidosauria > Squamata > Dipsadidae > Thermophis > Thermophis baileyi. The sequence goes on from QLTV01004400.1 coordinate 4,528,381, forward strand.
TTAAAAGGGAAGACTGACAAAGTTGTTCAATTCAATTCAGGGATGTTGTTGATTTCATTAAAGAGGCCTACATTTGGCTCCTAACATTTGTGTAAACTAAACTAAGCTGTTCTCAGATATATATTTTTAATGATGGTAAAAATATCTCCTGATAACCAACAATTAACAAAAGAAAGAGAAACACAACAGCAGCAACAGAAGAGGATTCAATATTTGTCATGCAAACTAGAAATTGAGCCTAGTGTTTCTAATCAAAATAAGACATCTTTATGTATAAATCATGAATCAAACATGTCTTACTCTCTGTGGCATTTTTATAGAAGAGAGTAAATTAACTGATTGGTAATATATTAGAAAAGAAGCATGCATGCTGCAAGATAAAGATATATTTAATTTTCATAATTAAGCTTTAAGACTTGTGCACTGTATACAGTAAATTGCATTGTATTAAAGATAATTTTTCCAAGAGACAATTAAATAACTGATTATCCTATTTTAAATACATTCACAAAGGCCTTAGAGGTTTTTTTACAATGTCATTTTACTAATAAAAGTATAAATTTTATTATTTATGTCATATTCCTTACAGTGCAATTAATATGGTAGCATTATGTTTTATAAACAAAGCACAATTTAAATAGAGGGCAAGATTAGAGCAGATTTACTAGCTGAAGAGCTTCTTGTGGCACATACATTGCTGATATGCCTCCATTTCCAGCAATAACTTCTATTGATAGAAGATATTGCTGGAAATAGGCCAAAGTACAGAATGCACAGGGGGCATAATGGCTCAGCGGCAGGGGTGGGTTCCAACTTACCTCGCTGCCGGTTCGCTCCCTCCCGCGCCGCGTGGGCGCAGTAACAAAAAATAAAAAAAATAAAAAAAATACCAAAGCTGAAAAAAAGATGGCGACCACATGCACAGTGCCAGAAGTTGGCTTCTGCGCATGCTCAGAAGGAAAAAATAAATAAATAAAAAAATTCAAAAAAAAATTCAAAAAAAAGATGGCGGCCCCCACGGATCGGCACTGACCGATCCGGTTTGGTGATGTCATCATGACATCACCAGCGGGCCACTACCGGTTCAGGAGAACCAGTCCGAACCAGGAGGAACCCACCCCTGCTCAGCGGTTAAGATGCTGGGCTAGTTGACTGGAAAGTCGACAGTCCCAGTATGAGTCCCGAGCGCTGCACAATGGGGTGAGTTCCTGTTACTTGCCCAGCTCAGAGGTGGGTTCTATAGAACTGGTAGCAAACTGCTGGTGACATCACGGATCCGGTTCTGTCGGTGCCAGTCCGTGGACGCCGCCATCTTTTTTTAAATTTTTTTTAAATTTTTTTTTAAATTTTTTACTATTTTTTTTCTTTTGTGCATGCGCAGAAGCTGAGTCCCCGGCACTGCACATGCGCCGCCATCTTGTTTTTGGTTGGGGTTTTTTTTTTTTTTGAATTTTTTGCAAATTTTCACCACTGCGCACGCGCACATGCGCCTGCGAAGCGCATGTGTGCCCGTGTGGCATGGCCACACGGCACACAATGCACGCGCAGCCATGCGGGACAGGAAGAAGCGAACCCGCAGCATGGTAAGTTAGAACCCACCCCTGCCCCAGCTCCTGCCCACCTAGCTGTTCAAAAGCATGCAAATCTGAGTAGATAAATAGGTACCACCTTGGTGGAACAGTAACAGCATTCCACTGACCTTGGCATATAATCATGCTGGCCACATGACCACAGGATTATCTTTGGACAACGCTGGCTTCCTCTGCTAAGAAATGGAGGTGAACACTGCTCTCAGAGTCTGACACGACTGGACAAGAAAAGCTTTACCTTTACAGAATATACACAAAGTTATGCAGTATTCCATAGTCATGATATATCTGATTCATAATCCAAGATGGGTAGATTATGAATGATAGAGTTCTAATTATTTTTTGTGAACTTGTGCAATTGAAGTGAAAAACCTCTTCTTACCCTAAAGTTGTGGATTGTCTATACTTACTGAAAGCTAAAATTAATGAAGGGGTGTCAATCTGTGCCTTGCAGGCTACATGCAACTTCTGAATCTGGAGGTTGTAACACCATAATTTGGAAGGGAAATCACAGAAATGTGGCTATTTCTTTTTTGTCTTGTTTTTTGAGATTAAGAGAAGAAATGGGAATGTGGGGCTTTTAGGAGGCAAAATGCCCCCATTTCCACCTTTAAACCACCTCTAAAACCACCCCAAAGACTAAAATTGTTTTGTGGCCACTTTGGAGGAGAAAAATAAAGACTAATTTTCTCCCTGTTCTCATTTTTATTTTTAACTCTCTTCAAAATTTCAGGAAAAGAGGACAAGAATGGATACAATGGGCTCCTGAAGCTGAGGTCTAGTCCACAAGACTTTGCCTATCCTAGCTGTATTTCTTCAAGCTGCAACTATCTTAACAGGAGCCCAGCTTCACATCTGCAGATAACATCTCTGCAACTAATGGCACTGCAGGATGCAGGACAGATAAGCAAGCCAGGCTGAACATGCTGAGTCCTGAAGATCTGGATGTCTGTTATCTTCAAGCAAACTATGGAAGTGCCTAGTTGCTAAATATATTTCTGTGAAAAGATGCAAATTACATTAAGGCCAAATAAATCCAATAGCCTCTAAGGGATATCTGGAGGAGGGCCCAGATTTACCTTAAAGAGGAGATCAATGGCAGAAAAAATTAATAAATTAAATAAAAAAAAAGAGCTGAGATTTGGGTGCTGGATTTTGTTCACCCTACCTCATGCCATCTTCAATTGCTGACTACAAAATGATTGCAGCTCCTATTCTACCTAACATAGTCAAGACAGCATGATTTTACTTCAGGCTTCTGCTGCTAATGATGTGGAAGACACAGGTGGCTCCTGCTCATATTACTGAACTTTTCTTCTACAGAGATTGAGTTGTGGAGATGTGACTGTTTGGGGGGGGGAATCCATTAAAATTAGAATGATTCAAATCAGTTATATTAATATCAATAGTATGGGTAGTGCTCAGATGGTTACTGGAACCAGAATTTCCATCAAATAAATAATGCAGTCATAAAGCACAACATCACATGACAGCACTACTTAGCAATGACACTTCTGATACTTTTGGTTGCCATTGTTAAGTGTATCCCATGATGTCATTAAACAATGATTAATAAGCATGATGTCATGTGGTCACCATTTGCAATCTCCTGCCAGCTGCTCCATTGACTTTGCTTGTTGGAAGCAAGCAGTTGAAGGTCGCAAATGGCAATCATATCACTGGGACACTGCAATGTTTTAATTGTGAGCCAGTCACCAAGTGCCTGGATTGTGATCATGTGACTATGCAAATGTTTTGGATGCAACAGCCAGAACTTCAAGGATGGGTTGTAAGTTCTGCATGGTCCTAACTTTGAACTAAATAATTGGTTGTTAAGTAATGACCACCTGTATGCTCAATTATTTGGGCTATATTGCTTGACGTAAACATCTTAGCCTATTTTTATGTCTTTGATTTGGCTTATAATGCATATAAGGAAACTGAAGCTTTGACATGCAGAGGAAAAAAATATTGCAATGTAGAAAACAATGATTGATATAGGCAATAAAATAATGTGCAACAGCAATGTACTTTGAGTTTCTCAATATTTTCTGATCATATGAAAACCAAATATCACACAAATGTCAAACCATCTGTAGTACCTCATGTGGAAAACTTTCCATGGAATTGTTTACTCCAAAAATTTTTCCAGGGACAATGTTCTAGTCCACATCTCTTCTACAGCATTGATATCTACTGCTCTATGGATGGGAATATCAGCCATTCCTTAGTTATATATTTATTTGGCTACCCAACTAAACAGCATGTTTCTGGGTGGTGTACAAAAATCAGCGAACAAAACACAACAGAAAAACAACACCCATAACTAAACAAAAAAAGAATTAAGTGTCCAGAAGTTAAAATGTGGTGTATCCAGGGGTGGGTTCTAACTTACCTCAATGCCGGTTTGCTTCCTCCCATGCCGCGTGGCCGTGCCTTGTGGGCGCACACGTGCTTTGCGCACGTGTGCATGTGCAGTGCAAAAAATATTTTTTTTAAAAAAAAAAAGCCAAAAACAAGATTGTGACACATGTGCAGTGCCAGAAACTCGGCTTCTGCGCATGTGCAGAAGAAAAAAAAATAAAAAAATTCAAAAAAAAAGATGGTGGCATCCACGGACTGGCACCGACCGAACTGGATCCGTGACATCATCGTGACGTCACCAGCGGGTCGCTACCAGTTCGGGCGAACCAGTCCAAACTGGGAGGAACCCACCTCTGGGTGTATCCCACCATATGGGAACTCTGCTTACACTGAATCAATCATTCAGGGAAAAAGCCAGTTCTTACCCAGCCTACTAAAGACTGGCATAATCAGGTCGAACCATACATTGTAGTGAGGAGGGAAGGTCGTTCCAAGGACAGGACCTGTTCTCCTTTACCTGCTCCCCCTTCAGGCTGGATTTATCCATCTCAAAAGTTGATGTTAGTTAAGGTAGTCTAGCATCCTATGAATTCTTCAGAGCTAGGAACTAGTAAATAACAAGAGGAATGTCAGTGAAGAAGTGGTAGAGATGGCAAGAAATTCCAGGGGTAGCTGAGACAATACAGTGAAGAACAGTATCTTTCTACTGCATAGGCAATGAACCATGGCTTGCAGCTATTGTATGCTGACCAATATGTGTAATGTGATAAGAGAATAACCTTGGGAGAAAGGAGGAAGATCCACAGCCAGGGAAACAGTCAGACAAGAGATATCTCAGTTCATAGAAATAATGGGGGGTGGAGAGGGGATGTCTGAATGGACCCTCTCTAGTATTCTGGAAATTAAAGGCAAGAAAAGGGATACGTGCTTTCAGTCTTGCAAGATTCTATTAAATTAACATTACAATAAAGGAAGTGTTAATACTCATGATTTTAATTTCTTGTCTGGACTACCTCAAATGGCTGACATTATGGGAAATAGGAAGCTACCTTCTGAAATAAGAACAAATTTATCTATTTTGTCTCACATCATTCAATGGCTCTTTCTGATAGTGCTCTACATTATAGCTATGAAACCCATTTCAGCAAATGTCTAAGTAACCTCATTTCTTTTTCAACATTATCAGTCCTGATTTTTAAAAATTGATTTTAAAAGGTGTCTTTGTGGTCCATTTCTCAACTCCTTTCATGAAAAGAAAAACGAATAGTGGAAGAGACTGAGCAGAGAGACTGTGTAATTAAAGGCATGAGTCAGCCTTTAACTTAAAGAATTTTACATATCAGTGATTTCACAGTGAAAGGGGAAAAAAGTATATGATGAACTGTCTTACTGAAATGAATTCTCTGAAAGTTTAAGAATATGCACTTTTTCAGTCTCAGTCTAAAATGAGCTAGGGGCAAACCAACAGCTCTCTGAATAAGTGCAATATTATTTATTTCTGAATCAAATCAAAGGAAGCTGCTAGAATTTTTCTGTGGCACAATTACCCCTTTCTTCCTCTCAACACAGACAGACAGTTTGAAATAGACTACTGCTTTGCTGCACAAAATAAATGATTCTTAGCTACCCATTTAAAGATGGGGAAAAAAAAACCACACCTCAAAATCACTTTTGTAAATGATATACATTTTGTACTAGTGTTTAATCCATAATTATTCCAAAGATTACCTACTTCCATACTGTTATTACTTATGACAAGACAGGTATGGTTTACTTTTGCATTTTCTCCACTTCCCAAATAATTAATGCTTAGTTGTTGTTTTTTATGATCCTCATTTGGGGTAGAGTCGGGGTGACTGGATGGAGCTGAGCATTTACTGGCCAGATCTCTTTCCTGATGCCTACACAAAGTTTGCAGTAGATTTTTTTTTTGGGGGGGGGGCAGCCTAGGAGAGAAACATCTGCTGCTACCTAGGACTGAACTCTCAACCTTCTGAGTAGGAGTCGAGTGTTTTCACCATTAGGCCACCACGCTGCTCAATTAATGCTTAGCATGTGCGTACTAAATAAGCAATTGTGTGAACTAATACAAAATTGTGTGAATTAATACAAATACTAACACAATATACGAAGAGTACAGGCAACCCCTAAATACAGAAACTCACAACTTCCTCATTTCAGACAGCTTAACTGGCTCAATAAAATGCTTCTTTTTAATTATTCTGATGCTTGTCTATGAATAGAACATCCATTCTTGTCTATGTTGCTTTTATTCAATAAAAAGTACTCAAATAATGCATACTCTATTTGTTATTTTTAGTTCACTTGATACCTCTCAAATATTTAGCCCAAGCAGAAACATCCTCATTCATTGTGATGTTTTGCTCCAAGAAAAATTGCTTGGCATCTAGATTATTTGTTTGAAATAGCAGATTGTTTGCTTTTCAGTACTGAAATGCTTTTCTTTTCAACTTCTTGATGCTGCACCATTAGAAGAAGCATAGACATGGAAAATGAAAGGAAGTCAATTCACTTTTAATTCCCCAAAGCCATTATGGCATGCCTCATCCCAAGTATGCAACAAAAATGTATGCCAAATAGAAAAGAACACACATGCAAAAAAAAGTAGTTTGACTTGAAGGAGAAAAAAAATAGAATAAGATATAGATCCATATGATACTCCTTTTGAGTTTATAAGATAAAAACCTGATGAGAACCTTTGGGAGAAACAGGATGAAGAGGAAAATGTTAGGGAAATACCGTAGAAGATTTCTATTTTATAACTGCCCTTGTACCTTCCCAATGGTAACATACCATTATTGCTTGGCTGAAAAGAGGCAGCACTATAATTTGTTGACATCAACAAAGTTGTGTCAAAATTTGTGTGTGCTCAAAGTAATAACTACCCTTGGTACATTTATATGAACCACACCCTCAATTTCCAGGAACAGCTAGACTTTCGGGTGATAACATATATGCAATAGCCAGTTATAGTCCATCACACCAATCCTAATTCCTGGTGATTATAAGGACAAGTCCCTGCAGTCATGTTGGCAACATTTTGGAAAGTAGCTTGCCACCATACCAAGTCTAAATGTTTATGAATACTAATATAGAAGCTTCATCATGGAGATCTGCAATCACTTGGTCATTAGATTACACAAAATGACACTGATAATTTATCATTGAGATTCATTCTTAGTGTAAAATATCTTTAATGTATAAGGGCAACGTGGATATCAAAATGAATAAAAGAATTATAAACCAGCAGTCTTAAAATCATTTCCAGGGCTATATGGTCCATAATTTTCTTGTGAGGATGGACTAAAGAAAGTGATATATGGAAAACCAATAGAAAGCAACATATACATTAAAAATTATACATACATACATACATACATACATACATACATACATACATACATGTATATATATATATTTGTTTTCGTAGATTTTCACGGGTATAGGTATGTAGGTCTTGGTGTATTTGGGTCTTTTCCCGTTGAAGATTGACAGTATCTTGGCGACGTTTCGATGAGGTCCCACTCGCCATCTTCAGGCTGGTGCTTTCGGCTTCGTGCGAGCAAAGCGTGATTGGAGCTGCCGTCTTTCTATAAATATTGGTGGGGGTGTGTGGAGTGCTGGCTTTGTTGTTGTAAGCTGGTTGGTTGACTGTGTTGTTCACGATAATCAA
>QLTV01004400.1:4547032-4557833 GCA_003457575.1 Thermophis baileyi
ATACAACCAGTCCGAACCGGTAGGTACCCACCTCTGTGTTACTCATAATATCCTACATATAGCAATTTATGTAAAAATGTATACATTGTTTCAAAAGTAGCAGTTTTGACACCAATATATGCGTCATTTTCTTGGAAACACGGAATCTTTCTTTCTTTCTTTCTTTCTTTCTTTCTTTCTTTCTTTCTTTCTTTCTTTCTTTCTTTCTTTCTTTCTTTCTTTCTTTCTTTCTTTCTTCCTTCCTTCCTTCCTTCCTTCCTTCCTTCCTTCCTTCCTTCCTTCCTTCCTTCCTTCCTTCTTTTTCTTTCTTTTTCTTTCTTTTTCTTTCTTCTTTTTCTTTCTTTTTCTTTTTCTTTTTCTTTCATATATTTTTCATTAATTTTTAAAAAACAGAATAAAAGCTAACCCAAACTACTAAAAAGAAAAAAGAAAGACATCAAAGAAAAAGAATGCATGAAAAACAGAAAAAAATGTAGAAAAATAGTAAAGAAAGAAAAAAAAGATATGAAGTGGCTTCTGATATTCTACACAGCAGTTATAAGTAAATTTTAATCTTGCTCTCTAAAGTTAGGTATGTTATTTTTCTTTCTACAATCTAACCTGTCTAATCATTAAACCCATAAATCACAAAGACCTGTGTAGAAAGTTTCTGACTAGAATAATGAAATCTTTGGTCATAAACTCAAAGCATGTGTACACATGCAAACAAATATATTTTATGAAGAAAACCGAATAATTCAATACTGCATTCTAACCACTGCATCACCAGGGCTCCTTAATGAATTCCAACAAGCAATTTTTCACAAAAGGGATAGGAATTTCTTTTCCCTGTGGCTTTATAAGTCCTCAGCGGGCTGTGAAGAGGTGACTTTTACAAAACTTTTGCTTGGATCCGAGAATTATTGAATTGGAGAAATAGCAGTATTGTGCAACACAGACTTCTCAGTCACAAAAACTTTGTCCTGCAGTAACAAACAGTAGTGAAAAATGATCCCCCCCCCCACTTTCATTAGATAATCCATGAACTGGAATAATAAACATTGTTTCAAATACTCTTCTATACCTGAGAACTCTGTCTTGGATTAAGGTCCTTCACTTCAGAAATACCCCTGTCATGTCACCATCTTTTGTTTTATTTAATAGCCAGCACCTGTGTCAATATTGCTGGTTATTACCCACCCCCTGTACTCTGGTCCTGAGACTACATTGATGAGCATTGACATCTGCATCAGAAGGCACAAAAGTGACTATTGCCCTAGGGTTGTTGCCTGAGGTAACTGATAACAACCATCTGGGTCTGACAGTCGAGTGAGTGCAATGCATTAGACTAGGATCTTACCAGGCTGCCATTTTCAGCACTGACAATCTTCCAGACTATCCTAGTCAAACAAGAACAGTTTGCACATCTGACTCAGTAGTGGGCTGTAAATCCCGTCGCTACCAGTTCGCTGAAACGGGCTGAATCGGGAGCAACCCACCGCTGATCTGACTGACCATAGGTTGAGGAGTAAGGGCCGGCCTAGTTTTTAGAACTGCCAACCAGAGAAGCAAAATATTATATGCAGTGTTGGCCCAAAACTCGTAATTATGAGGCTTTTGGCCTGTCTAGTCTGATATAAATAGTGATATAAAGTTCTGGTTCTTTTTCCTGACATTATATTTTTGCTTGTTGAAATGTCAAGTTTCCAAATTATATTATTGGCCTCAAGGATTCAAAAGTGCAGTGAGTTTTGATATAATTACCTATGATCCCAACCTATTCCAGTATCCTTCTTCAAAGCTAATGTCCAGGGGTTGTCTTGAAAGATTGATTAATGCCTCTACTTTTGTGCTTCCAAAGAGTAAGATAGTACAAGCATCACCTGAATAGCTCAGTAGTTACCTTTTGAATACTGGGCAATAAAAGTGATGTCTGGAAGTAGAGTGCAGTCACAAAACAGCTGTCTTGTAAGTGTCGTTGATAAAATGACTTCCACGTCCATGTGGCCTATCATAAAGCATCTATATCACATTTGCTCAGAAAAGGCAATAGAGTGCTTCTCTTTCCCTTATTTCCCTTTGCTATAACCTGATATAATGATTCCTGTTATATAAGTTTCTATACAAAGAATCTGATGATGGGTGTTTGAGGCAGGGGTAGGTTTAAAAACAGTCAAAATGATGGTTTAAGTCATGCAAGTATCATGACTTTTTGGAAAAATACTGCCCTCCACCCTCCCAGACATCCTTGCTGGTGAAACTGGCTTTTCAATAGGTTTACTTCCCCTTCTTGGTCATTATCACTCAATGGAATATGTGTTTTCCATTTAACATTAGAGAGGAATCTAGTGAAAAAAATTGATTGTTTAGTAGTTTGTATTGCAAAAAAAGAATACAGTGCCAGTATTTCTCCCCCCCACCCCCGATGGACTGAGGCAGCAATACTTAATAAATAGGGATTTCAGATAAGAATAATCATGTAAACTAGCATCCATTGCCACTACAGGAGTTGTGGCAGAGATTTTGCAAACATGCAACTGAAATCTAATGTTCACTTGATGGAAATATTAATCTTGCTTGATAAATGTGTTTGGAATAACAAATGCTTTTTTAAAGCACATTTTCTGAAATTAAGAGCTTCTTTGACTATATTCAATTTTTTTATTTGATGGAGCAAGTGCTGCCAAGTTGGTGTTAAGCATTAATGATCACATAGATAGATCTTCTCCATAACAATCTGTTCTCATATGAGCTATTCAAATTCCCAAAAGTGCACCCATTGCTATTGCTATTAAGTTCATCCATCTTGCTGCAGATTATGTTATCTTTCCTTGCATGTTTTTCCAGCATTGTGGACTTCTTAATAGAAATAGCAATAGTGATAGCACTTAGACTTATATACCGCTTCATAGTGCTTTACAGCCCTCTCTAAGCGGTTTACAGAGTCAGCATATTGCTCCCAACAATCTGGGTCTTCATTTTACTGACCTCGGTAAAAGTCAACCTTGAGCTGTTCAGTATCAAACTCCTGACTGTGGGCAGAGTTAGCCTGCAAATACTACATTCTAACCACTGCGCCTCCACAGCTCCTTCTCAAGAGAGTTGGGTCTTTATACAATGTGTCCAAAGAATTATAGCTTGAAACTGGCCACTTGTACTTCAAGAGAGATTCTAGATAGATTTGTTCTGTGATCTATTTGCTATTTTTCTGGCTATTCATGGTATATCCATAGAGACATATTCAACATCCAAATTCAGAATTATCAATACTCATTCTATCTTGCTTCTGTCCAATTTTTGAATCATATAATGTCCCAGGGAAAATCATTGTTTGGACAGTTCTAATCCATGTAGTTAGAAACACATCATAGCATATGAATACCTTTTCCAAGGCTTTCACATTCTGCCAGGTGCTACCTATTGGATATTTCTTGACTGCTGCTTCTTAAAAGGCAGAAGTTATCCACTACATCAGCATCTTCATTGTCAGTTCTAATACTATATTGATTGTCATTAGTTTGATCTTTTTTATATTTAATGGGAGCCCTATTTTTTCATTATGCTTCTCAACTTTCATTATTAGAGTTTGCAGATCAATAGCAATTTCAGTTATTAGGAAAGTGTCATTAGCATAGTGCAGGTTATTAAAATTTCTTCCTTCGATTTTAAAACATACTAATATATGTCTAATCCAGTGTCCTTCAATATATATGCAGCACATAGGCTGAATAATTAAGGACAAAGTATATACTTTTACTTCTTTGTCAACCTGGAGTCTGTTTTATGTGGACGGTGGCTTCCTACTCTGTGTATAGGCTTTGCATGAGGACAATTGGGTGGAATTCCCTATTTCCTAAGGACAAGGATAACCATGGTTGATAAAATTGAAGGTCTTTCTATAGTCAATTAAGCATATATTGACCTTCCTTCCTTCCTTCCTTCCTTCCTTCCTTCCTTCCTTCCTTCCTTCCTTCCTTCCTTCCTTCCTCCCTCCCTCACCATCTTCTGTTCATACTGTGGCTTTTTGACCTGTATATAGGTTTTGCATTAGGACAATGAAATATTCTGGTATTCCCATTTTTTTTCATGCACATTCCACCACTTGATATATTTGATATAATCAAAGGCCTTTCTATAATCAATGATTCTTCCTCTTCCTCTTTGGTATTCTTTGACTTTCTCAGTTATCCAGCATAATTAATAATGTATTTTATTTGTCTGGATTTTCTAAAGCAAGATTGATCCTCTTCCACTGGATGATCCTAAGCATTATTTTGCTAGCATGTGAAATAAAGGATATTTCCCAGAGTCAACTTGTAGAGGAGATGGGAAACATATAAATTTAATAAATAAATAAAAAGTAAATAAATAACTTGTATAATGTATTTTCTTTCTATGTAGACTCACTGCTGTCATCTATATCATTCTTCAGATTTGCTGGCATGTTTTGTTAGAATCTATTGATTAATTTTAGATTGCTTGCCATAATTCCTCTATCCTTCTAAGTTGATGATGACTGAAGTACTGATTTAACTTCATCTTCTAGAATTAGAGCTTCTTTTAACTAAAAAAAAAAATGACATCCCTATAGAATTTCAGTATACTAATCCTATGTCTGTTTGATCTTCTTTGAATCAGTATCTGTCCATTGGTATCCTTTAGAATACCAATTCAAGGCTGAAACTTCCTTCTGAATTTGGAGATCTTTTGGAAGACTATCCTAGATTTTCAGTGCCTGTTTCCATTTTCAGTAACTTTACAGTTGTTATTCTTAATTGTTTCTTGTCTCTTCAAACTCTCAGAAATTCTTTCTTAAGCCCTTCCTGAAATACTTGTCTTTCTTGGCTTTGACTTCTCTTGTTCAAAATTTTACCATCTGTTCTGAATCCCGGATTGCTTTCTTCTGTTTCTTGATTTTTGAAAGTATCTTTTCACATTCCTCCTTAACAACTTCCTTGATTTTATTCCCCATTTTCACTGATTTCCTATCACTGAGGTTTAGAACTTCAAGGTGTTCTTCTTGAAAATCAGGGGTAAATGCCCACACTTTGGAAACTGGTTGAATTTGTTGTTCTGCTTTAGGTTGACTTGGAACTTTCAGATGAGCGGTTCATGATCTGTTCTACAATCAGCTCCTGGCCATGTTTTCTCTCATAACTATGAGATGTAGTGCTTGCTACCAGTTTGGCTGGCTTAAAAATGTGATGGACAGTCATGGGGATCAATGCCTATTAGCCTAATGGCAGCGTGACTGCCACTGGAGGCCATCTTCTGGGAAACTAGTAGGCAGTATGCAGTTGGCCACTGTGAGAACAGACTGCTGGATTAGATGGACCCAGTGTCCAATCCAGCAGAGCTTTGCTTATGTGTTTATAACTGAGCCGTTCCATGTCCTTGCACTAATAATATAGTCAATTTGATTTCTGTCTGCCCCATCTGGTGCACATATATGCATACAAGACATCATTTTGGCTGTTTGAAGAATGAATTAGCAACAAAAAAAATAATTGGATTGGCAGAAGCTGATATGTCATTTTCCTGTTTCATTTCTTTCTTAGCCCATACCGTCCAACTAGTTTCTACTTTACTATTGCCCACTTTGACATTCTATGTGTTCAATTGCTACCCAGTTGTTTTTCAAAGGACCCAGAAGTATGATTAAAGCCCTATTTTTTTTCCTTTTGTTAGTTCCCATATGGTTTTGCCATATCTGCCATTTCTATTTTTTTTATTTCCTTGTTTTATTTCCCAGTCACTTGAAGTTGGAAGCCATATAAATTGTTGCTGCTGCTGTTGTTGTGGTGGTTGTTGTGGTTAATGTTGTTATTATGCATCAATGGTTGGAGCATAATTTTGAATAACCATCATATTAAAATCTGAAAAGTCTAATTTATATTCTATCATTGACTGAATTGTAGCCAAGGACTATCTTTACAAAGTCTTTGACTCACAGGCTGTCAATTAGCTATACAAGGTTTAGGGACATGTTTGCCTCCGATCCTGATATGAATTCCATGAGAAATAACTAAATTTGCTTAAGGATACATTCTGAAAGGCATACAGAGGTTCCAAAGATACACATCCCCTAGTGAAATAAATTTGGTGGATTTTTTTTCAGGATGGAGCAAGCAGGCTTGTTTGTCAGATTATGGATCTAATGAACAGCTTGCAACAGTTCTGAACATAATTGGATTTACCCTCCAAAAAAAAGAGAAAAAAAGTACAGAAAAGCAATTGAATTAGTTATATTACTATGCCCTTGGGAAAGGACAATTTGTATTCATGTCAGAATGCTTTGCACGGTAACTTAGTAGTGGAATTTTTCTATCTTAAAAACAAAAACAAACAAACAGACAGACAAACAAACAAAAAACAAATCCGCTTTACCAGAAGAATAAAATTTATAGTGCCTGCTATGTTGTGAAAAAGCTGTTCAAAGCACCAGGTTAAATTCACTGAGGCTATTGCCTGAAAGCTGCTAATAGTACCTGTATTATCACTTGAGTTTTGTGAAGTGATCAGCCGTATAATAATGAGAGTTTACAAAGCAAAGCACAATGGAAGTTAAGAGTGAGACTTATCTGTGTTGATAAAGTAATTAAAATTTGACCTGCTGGGATTAGCAGAAAAGCTAATATAAGAGTTTTACTTAACTGTGTATAGTTTGTTTGCCATTTAGAATTGGAGCTTCATCCAACCTAATGTGACCTGCAGGGAGAAAATTCTAAGCCAAAATGGATGCACATTTTCTTCTGCAGCAATTAGACATTCATTTACATTTATTCTGTTTTTCCCCCATTAAAAATAGACAACAAAATAAAAAACAATCCCCCTCTCAGACATACAAATAGGAGAGGGATGGAGAATTGGAAAGAAATCCTACTCCCACTACTCCTACTACTCTTACCACTCCTACTACTACTGTACTACTACTGTACTACTACCATACTACTACTACCATATTACTACTACTACTACTACTACTACTACTACTACTACTACTACTACTACTTTCTTTCCCATTTGGGTAAATAAATAAATTTATTATCCAAATATATTCCTTTGCTTCTTCTGTAACAAGGGCTACAAGTTTTCACTTATTATAAAAGTTCAGTTGGTCTAGCAAAAATACTACTGTATGGATCTGCAACTTTATATTATTTTTTGTTTGCTTTTCTACATACTCCTTGTGCCCCACTGTGACTTCTGCTCAAAAATATTCTGCAGCTCTTGAAACAAGAGGTAAAAGTAGAAGGAGAATATGTATGACAAAAAAACCAACAATCCTTTTTTATTTCAAATTGCCTTCAACTTCCTATCTGTCTCCAGTCAAAACTTTGTCAGAGAGTTTCTGATCTTCTCTAAAACATGAGCTCAGTGGAAATTCACCTTATATGTGCAGCCAAACCTCGATAGCTATTTACCATATTTTTTGGAGTATAAGACACACAGGAGTATAAGACACACCTTAGTTTTTGGGGAGGAAAACAGGGGGAAAAATCTGCCTACCAGGTATTCATCTGGCTAGTCCTTAGCCTGGTCAGCTTCAGCACATTAGTTCACTCACTGGTTTTGAGGTTGGGGCTGGTGCAGGGATGGGTTCTAACTTACCTTGCTGCCGGTTCGCTTCCTCCCACGCCACGTGGGTGCACCTCATGGGCGTCCACATGCTTCGCGCGAGCACGCATGCGCAGTGCAAAAAAATTAAAAAATCCCCCCCCCCAAAAAAGCCAAAAACAATATGGTGATGCATGCACAGTGACGGAAACTCGGCTTCTGCACATGTGCAGAAGAAAAAAAACTGGAAAAAAATTCCAAAAAAAAATATTTCCAAAACAAAATTTCCAAAAAAAGATGGTGGCGTCCACGGACCGGCACCGACCGAACCGGCTCCATGACATCATCGTGACATCACCAGCGGGTCGCTACCGGTTCAGGCGAACCAGTCCGAACCGGGAGGAACCCACCTCTGGGCAGGTGGGGAGTCAGCTTCAGCATATTAGTTTGCTCGCTGGTTTTGAGGTTGGGGCTGGTGGGGAGTCAACTTCAGCACATTAGTTTGCTCACTAGTTTTGAGGTTGGGGTTGGTTGGGGCTGTGCTTCTAAAGCACAGCTGATCATCGGAGGGAGCAGCAATTAGAAAAGAAGGCAAAGCATGGAAGATCGCTTAGCTTGTGTTGGGGCTGAAAAACAGCTTCCAAAGCACAGCTGATCATCGGAGGGAGCTCCAGTGACTAAAGCAGGCAAAGCGCGGAAGGGGTAAGAGAAGGCAGCAGCTGTTCTGGGTAGCCATTTTGGGCACCGCGCGTCGAGTGTTTGGAGGCTGAAAACGCAATGCACGGAGCCCAAAAACACAAGCCATTGTCGGTGGCAATCTCTGCAGCCAGGAAGAGGATGCGCAGAGGCCGAAGGGTAGGGGCCGGTGGGTGGGCGGGGCTATATTCGGAGTATAAGACACACCCAAATTTTCAGCCTCTTTTAGGAGGGAAAAAAGTGCGTCTTATACTCCAAAAAATACGTATTAACAGGAAAGCTATTTTGGAAAGATATCATTTCTAGCAAAGGAAGTCCCATGGAGTGGGAAGTGTTTCTCTTCCACATGAGTGTGCTGCAACAATTTATCTGTCCATCGGATTCATCATTACCTTTCCAAATTGCATTTACATAGAAGAGATAGGTGGTACGGTTCTCACATGCATCCTTATCTATCATTTGTGGTGGGTTCTTCAACTTCTTCGGGAGGTAGGAAATAATGTTACATTCTTACAGGGAAGCAGATGTTAAACAGCCCATAGTCTGATCTTTGGATTTTAAACAATTTCCCATAATTTTGACTCACAATTGCCAATTTATGTTCAGTTTGTTTAAAGGAATTATGATAAATGAATTGCTCACCCAAGTACTTAAACACAAAAGTAAACTGAAATAATAACAAACATACTAATACCAAGTGTTACAGAAAAGGAATTATTAGATTTTAATTAGTACTTAGCAACCATTTAACTAATATGGTCTCAAGCAGTCATTCATCATGCTATATTGCTTGTTCCAAATGAAATATTATAACAAAGGTTTTTTTAATCATACAGCAGTCAGACTTTCCGCTTTCAATAAGAGCAGAGCCAAGCACCTGCAGCTTAGAAGTGTGGGTAATTTGATTGTTTACATTCCTGCTACCCCCCCAAAAAAAAATCTTCACACACCTTAAACAATTATACTAAGTGGCATCAAAGAGTGAAGATGTTCTGGATTGACTTTCTGTAGTCTGTTGATCCTCTGAACTTTTGCAGCACAAATGCAACCTACAACCTCTGTCTGTGCTCTTTTCTAATAGAAAAGCCACCCAGAAAAGTTTCTAAGCCTCCAGAGGAGATGGGTGGCACACAAATCGAATTAATAAATAAATACAGGAAGCAAACAAATATCAAATGGGCTAAAAAGACGAGTGTGTTAAAAGAGAGCAGATAGTAGTCAATAGCTACTGCAAAGCAGTAGTTAAATATGACAAGATGCTCTTTGTGTGTGTGTGTGTGTGTGTGTGTGTGTGTGTTACTTGAGGGACCATCTTTTTTAATAAATTTTTATTTTATTTTATAATATAAAAATTCCATTTTCAATTTAAACAATGTGTTGTCAGAGTCCATATACATACATACATCTATATATACTTTCAAATCTAATTATATTCATTTAATAATATTTTTAACCTTTTTTAACATCTTCCATTATAATATGAATTATCCAACCGTCAAATCAACCAAAAATTTATTCTTCTGTTTACTTTCTCATATTTTCCATGTTCCAGTTTTGCTACAAGAATCATCTTTCCCTTCTTTCCTCTTCCCTCTCCTCTCCTCCTCTCCTTCCCCTTTCTCTCCGTTCCTCTCCTTCCCCTTTCTCTCCTTCTCCGCTTCCATCCCTTCCCTTTCTTTCACCTCTCTATCTCCTTCTTCCTTCATCCTCTCTTCCTTTTTCGGCCTTTCTCCTCTCTTCTCCCCTACTTCCCTCCAATCCCCTCCACTCCTCCATCTTCCCACTTTCCTTCCCGTTGTTGCATTCAATTAATTATCACCTGTAATTTATTTCTCAATGTGCTACTAAGAAACAGATTAAATTAATAAATAATAAATAAATAAATACAGGAAGCAAACAAATATCAAATGGGCTAAAAAGACGAGGGTGTTAAAAGAGAGCAGATAGTAGCAATAGCAATAGCACTTAGACTTATATACCGCTTCATAGTGCTTTATAGCCCTCTCTAAGCGGTTTACAGAGTTAGCATATTGCCCCCAACAATCTGGGTCCTCATTTTACTCACCTTGGAAGGATGGAAGGCTGAGTCAACCTTGAGCCGGTGAGATTTGAACCGCCGAACTGCAGCTAGCAGTCAGCTGAAGTAGCCTGCAGTGCTGCACTCTAACCACTGCACCACCTCAGCTCATAGTCAATAGCTACTGCAAAGCAGTAGTTAAATATGACAAGATGTTCTTATATGCATTGTGTGTGTGTGTGTGTGTGTGTGTTACTTGAGGGACCAGTGTGTGTGTGTGTGTGTGTATCTCGATAGGCAGGCAGACACACACATATATATATATATATATAGAGAGAGAGAGAGAATACTTGCTTGTAGCATGTGTTTGCTTGTATATTTTTGAGGATATATTTTTTTTGTGGACATGCTTTTATAGGAACTCAGTGTGTATTTTACATGTTTATCTGCGTAATTGTCTATGCATCACTAGTTTGCCTTCTACCGTATAAAAATTGATATTTTAGAATGGGAGAGAGAGATTTAATAATCTTATACTGAAGAAGAAACAAG
>QLTV01004400.1:4558592-4570695 GCA_003457575.1 Thermophis baileyi
ATACACATACATACATACACATATGTGTGTGTGTGTGTTACTTGAGGGACCATCTCATCCCACAGGGATTGGCTCATCCCACTCATGCCAGCAGAGGAGGCATGCTGTGGGTCCCATCAGCCCAATTATTCCATCTGGTGGGGTCCAGAAGGAGGGCCTTCTCTGCTGTTGCTTCTGCCTTCTAGAACATCTTGCCCCCCCCCCATATGAGTTTGGCCCTAACCCTCCTATCCTTTCATAAGGGCCTAAAGACATGGCTCTGCCAATTGGCTTGAGGCCACAATGGGGAAAGAGCACAGTGATCGAGTAACAACAGATTCCATCTCCCCCCACTCCATCCCCACTCTGACTCCATTGATTGGGTGGCCAATAAATTTTATAAATAAATAAATAAAACATTCTCCTGATGATTTGGGTATCATTATTTTGGACTGCCCAAAAATATTTAAATCCTTCCCGCACATGGTCTGTCAATTGTGATAATGTTCTGTGACAATATTGATGACAAACAGCTGGTCAGAATTCATCAGATTTAGTCTGATGAAATAGGAGATAAAAAATAGCTTCATTAGGAATGTATGAAAAGCATGTGTAGTGTATAAAAGGTTCTCCATTCTCTAGTTTGCCTTTTTATTTGCTGTCTCCCCCCTCTGCTGCTTCTCTTGCTATCTTTTCCACATTGGGAACATTTCTGGAATAAAGGACTTACATATGCTTTTTTGGTAACAATCTGTTGACTAATTTGGATAACCTCTCTGTTTACATTACTTGGGAAACCCCTGTTGATCAGTGATGTGTACCTCTAATTAGTCATGCTTGAACTGAAAATGTATCAAGGGATAACTGAGTTAAAACTCTGATTCCATTAACCTATGCAGTTGTTGCACTGTGTACTTTTGCCTTCTTGGTTGGTTATTCACATCAGGGACAAAGTTCCTAAGAGGGAAGAGAATCGGTTCATAGCTCTATGTTCATGAAACTGAAGTTCATGAAACTGAAGTAGGCAAGATGGCTAGTAATACATCTGAGTGTTTTTAGCTTTGAACTGTAGCTGAGAAGTTAGGTTTTGATTTTGTTTTGTTTTCCTTATACTGTAGGTATGTCTTGTAATAGATTATACTAAGAAGCAGAAGGTCTCTATTAATTTGTTCTTAAGCTTCTTTGAAATGATGTTGTAACTTGAGAAATTTGTGATAGTAGAGTTGGCATTAAAAACAACAGATTCAATGCAGTTGTTTTCTCTCTCTCTCTCTCTCTCTCTCCCTGTAATATGCAGCAAGACAAATATATGATATAATGTGATTTACATGTAATTCCCCCATTCACCAACTGGTAATATGGGCTAAAAGAAAGAAATGAATGATATAATAAATATCATGAGGGGAAAAAGGGAGAACAGTTTGCAGAACTGTTTTTGTGTGTCAGTGTGATTCCATTAAAGCTTTGTTTGCTTGTTTTTTAACTGATCAAAAAGAAAAGTGATCTGTAAGCTTCAAGACGGATTCCTGAGTTTAACAATAGATTCAGTTTGAATGGACACTAAATCCTGCAAAACCCATCCTCATTCCTGGATTCTCTCTACTTCACCCTGAAATGTACTAGTCTTTTGCTAAAATGATGCTCCCACAACTGCTGAAACAGTATGTTGTGTTCCATTAAATAACCAAAATGAATTCAATAGACTCAAGGCTGAGTGAGAATAAAAATGATGAAGGATCTGTAGACCAGTGGTCTTGAGAGGGAGGCAAACTCACTGTAGTATTGCTAGAAAAAGAACAAATCTAATTTGTGTTCACAAGAGGTGCATATATTTTCTGATGGTATGTGTTTGTACTGAGAACATGTGACTAGAAGGACCTTCTTATCAATCTATAAGTTGCCCTCTACGAGAAACCTGAACAAACAGCAATTTAATATCAGGCAGTATCTTATATTGTATCTAGAAAGCAAATAGCACTTGGAATTCATAGGAAAGTGAAAGCACTTTCTTGCAAATACGTTTGCAGGTATTAAATAACCTAACAAGCTACTGCTGGAATATACCAGTTTTCTGAAAGAGGTAGACAGAGCTGTCTCAACAATCACTAAACATCCTGTCACAACCGTTTTTATTGTTTAAAAATATTCTTTTCATGTAAAGGGAAGGGAAGGGAAGGGAAGGTGGGATGTTGCAAAGCAAAGCATTAGTGCTTAAGTATGTTCAGTTATGCCTCTAAAATCTATATAGATTTCTGTTAAACTCCACAAGGCAGGCACAAATTAGGCTCATGCTCTCCTGAGATTGTACTAAGTCTTTATTATAGTTCAAAAATGGTTTCCTTTAGAGACTTTTGACAGTCTCTGGACAAGTTCAGTGTGGATACATTTATATCCATATCCTATAATATCTCATTCTCCATGATGGTTGGAGCTAGCATTCAGAGTGGGTTGTCTCATCCAATCAGGATGAGGACTGAGTCTGTCAATCAAAATTATTGCTCCGTCCGCCATCTTGTCCCAGTTAGACTCAGTCCTCAGTGAGGAAAGACATGGAGTTTGACTTCTCTGAGTGCTGTTTTTACCTCTGGATTCGGTTTATCGTCTAATTGCTCTGTGTTCTTCTGTGAGTGTCCTTCCCCTGTCAATTGTCATCGGAGTCAGGGGAAGAGTCGGCGTTTGGGCGGCTGCCCTTGCCATGCTTGCTGATGGCTGTCAGCTAAGTAGCCTTTTTCTCAGCGCTTGCGCTTGGGCTACAGGGCCTCGATATCGGCTCCTCTGTTACCGGAGTGTCTGGGCTGTCATCTCACAGCGAGAGAGAGAAGCATGGAGCCGGGGAGCGGCTTTTGCAGCTGGTTTGGACATCGAGCTGTCATTGGCTTGTCCCGTGAGTTAATTGCCTTGCTCCGCTTCGGCTGCCTGCTCCGCAATGCCTGCTGGCCCCAGGCTACAGGGCGATCGGTTGGGACGTGTTTCCCTTTCCGCATATCTATTTCTGCTTGGCTACGAGGGGTGTGGGATCATCTGTCGGGCTTGCTCGCTTTAGATCACCCCCCCTCAGGACTTATTACAGCTGGCCAGCAGTGAGTGCCTGGAGTTTTTGGGGCTTGCCCTTGGTCGGCACTTCAGCGCTGCTCCTTTTTTGCGCCTAAAATGTTGCGCGGCAGCCATTTCGAGCCACTGACTCCTCTCTATATTAGCAGCTGCCATTTTAAGAGCCCTTGAGGCTGTTTGTCTGCCCAGTGGCCATTTTAAGTGCCTTTCAGGCCTTACTCAGTATGGCTGATCCAGGATCTTCCACTATGGCTGTGAAGCCTTCAGGCAAGAGGCAGAGGAAATCCACTAGGGAGGACTCGGGTTGGGATCAATCCCCTCCACCCTCCAGGAGACACTGGGCCCAATCTCAGCCTTCACGTACCAGTGAGAGGGTTGAGGTGTGTTGCGGTCCCCGTGCTGTCCAAGCGGACCTGCAGCAGTTGGGGGCCGGACAAGGAGATCAATTGGCCTTAGATCGCCCAGGCCTGCATCTGATTCCTGCTGATGTTTGGGGTTCTCTCGGGTTTGTCAACCCTGACTTGCTACCTCCCCTTTCTTGGGCTGTGCCTGTAGCTTCTTCTGCCTGTGTTTCTGCTGCTCCCATCGCTACTGCCTCTACAGCTTCATCGGCGACGGTCGCTGCTGCCTCCTTCGCTAATACCCCTATGACTTCTTCAGTGGCAGCCACTACTGTTCCCACTGTTTCTGGGATGGCTGTGCCCCCTGTTCCAGCTTCAGCCACTCAAGGGAGTTTCCTCCCTGTGGTCCAGATGGCTGCGGTCCCGGCTGTGACAATTGATCCTGCCAATTTACAACTTATCATAGCAGCGGTGGTGCAACAAGGTCTGGTGGGCCTTCAGTACCTGGCTCGGCCGCCTAATATGTATCCTGACTGTCCTTCCAGGACTTTGCCGCCTTTGGACTCAGCTAGGGCTCCTCATGATTCATGCAGTCCGGACAGGTATTCCTCCGCATCCAGCGAAGGCGACCAGGACCCTCTTTTGGAGGAGGGCGAGTATGAGGAATTAGCCTTGTTGGAGGATGAGGGGCTCCTACCTGAACAGCCGGTGCCCTCGGGTCTTTTTCCTCCAGCTTTATTTAAGTCATTGCTATTTAAGGCCCGTAATGCCGTGGGACTGCCTAACCCAGCTCCTGTACCATCAGAGGGGTCTTCCTCCTTGCAAGACCCTCTCTTTGTGGAGCATTTACCGGAGCTTGATGTCATCCCTGCTCCGCAATTGTTCATCGATAATGTTCGGCGGCAGTGGTGAGCGCCGGCCTCAGGGCCTATGTCGTCATCGCTGGATAGAAAGTACTTCAGTGTTGCTCCAGAGCTGGTGTCCTTGTTGTCTCCACCTTCGGTGGACGCACCGGTGACAGCCTTGCACTCCCCCAATGCTATGCCTGGGTAAGCGGAAGAGCTCCTGAGACTGGAGGAGCGCCGTCTGGAGCAGGCTCTTCTGAAGGCCCACCAAGCTGTGGCTTGGGCAGTTAAGGCCTCTTCTTTTGCATCTTTTTTCGCACGCACGTCGCTGATATGGCTGTGGCAGATCCAGGAGCAGGTGTCCCTTTCGGACTTGAGGACTCAACAGGACCTAAACAAGGTCATCGCAGCAACACAGTTCTCGGCAGATGCTTCTCTACGGTCCTCCCATTTTGCATCCAAGGCGATCGCTGTGTCCGTCGTAGCCTGCCGACTGCATTGGCTGTGGCAGTGGTCTGCTGATGTGAGACACAAGTGGCGCCTGGCATCTGCTCCCATCCGGAGCCAACAGCTGTTCGGGGATTCCTTGGAACCCATTCTTGTTGAGTCTCGGGATCGTAGGAAGGTCCTCCCCTCCTTTTCCAGAAAGGGTGCTTTCCACCAGTTCCCTTATGCTCGGTGGCCCTTTTGTTCAGCTGAGCAGGGTTCCAGCTTTTCCCGGCCCCAGGTTCAGTACGGGTCCAAACAGTTCCTCCAAGACAGATCCGCTAGGGGAAGGCCCTTCAAACGTCCATTCCAGGGTGGTGGTTCCCGACCCTTCCGTAGATCCCGTTAGCCTGGACTCTAGCCTCCCCATTGGGGGTAGATTGTCCCTTTTTGCTGACAGGTGGGACCAGACAATCCGGGATTCCAGGGTCAGACAGACCGTCCGTTTTGGCCTGGAGCTGGAATTTATTTTATAAAATTTATTTATTTATTTTATAAAATTTATATGCCGCCCAACTCCCGAAGGACTCTGAGAATTCTCCTCCCCTCCCCCCTGGTCCTTTCTCCTGTGTCCCATTTCTGGGGTTCCTGCTAAGCGGGCCCTGATGGATGAGGCGGTCCAGCATTTGCTGGACATCAGAGCCATTCAGCCTGTTCCTCTGGACTAACGGGGTTCTGGATTTGCAGATCTGCAGGCTAGTTCTGCTGATCACCGGCTGCCAGCAGTTTGGCAGATCGAATCTCACCAGGCTCAAGGTTGACTCAGCCTTCCATCCTTCTGAGGTTGGTAAAATGAGGACCCAGATTGTTGGGGGCAATATGCTGACTCTGTAAACTGCTTAGAGAGGGCTGTAAAGCACTGTGAAGCGGTATATAAGTCTAAGTGCTATTGCTATTGCTATTTTATTCCATTTTGTTTTTGGTTCCCAAATCCTCGGGGGGTTGGTGCCCTATCTTGGACCTCAAGCGTCTTAACCTATATATAACATACCGCAGGTTTAAGATGCATTCCCTGAGGTCCATTCTGGGGGGTATTCGGTGGGGTGATTTTTTAGCCTCTTTAGACCTGACAGAAGCCTACCTGCATATTCCTATTAGTAAGAATTACAGACAGTTCCTCCAGTTCTGTTATGCAGGTAGGCACTTCCAGTACAGGGCCCTTCCCTTCGGTCTGTCCTCAGCCCCTAGGGTGTTCACCAAAGTGCTGGCAGCTTTGGAAGCCCACCTTAGGTCCTTGCCCGTGCGTGTCCAGTGTTACCTGGATGATATCTTGGTGCAAGCATCATCTCAGCAACTAGCGGTGCAACATCTCCAGGTAACAATTGACACCTTACGACACCACGGGTTTTCTGTTAATTTGGCAAAAGGTCACCTCTCCCCTTCCACTTCCATTGCCCATTTGGGAACGCTCATTGACTCCCTGGAGTGCAGGGTCTATCTTTCTCAGGAGCGGCAGGACAGCATTAAGGACATTTTCATTCAGATCCAACGGGTCTCTTGTCCACGCTTCTGGGAAAGATGATCTCGTGCATTGACATTACACCTTGGGCACGCCTGCACTCCAGGGAACTTCAATGGTTCCTTTTGCCTTTTCAGAAATCTGGCAGAGGGTCTTCATTGACCAAGGTGCTTGTCCCTCCTCGAGTCCGATGCTTCCTGTCCTGGTGGCTATCCCCAGCCATCTCCAAGGGGTCCCTATTCCATCCGCCGGCCAGGACTATTGTTACAACAGATGCCAGCCTGTCCGGATGGGGGGCTCATGCCAAGGGTCTTATAGTGCAGGGGCGCTGGTCTCCGCTGGAAGCCGACTGCCCAATCAACTTGTTGGAGCTCCGAGCTATCTTCCTTGCCCTCAAGCATTTTCACCGTCTGCTTTCGGGCTCTCATGTGCTTTTCCTAACGGACAATGTGGCGGCCAAGGCCCATGTAAACAAGCAGGGGGGGACCCGGTCCCGGGCATTGATGACAGAAGCTATGAGACTCGGCCTGTGGGTGGAGCGCCGCCTGCTGTCCCTCACAGCAGAGCATATTTCGGGGGAGGCCAACAAGCAGGCGGATTGGCTCAGCCGCTCGGAGTTAGATCCAACGGAATGGCGCCTGCATACGGGCATTTTCCGCGATCTGACGGTTCATTTTGGCCAGCCCCTCATCGATTTGTTTGCCACGCCAGAGAACACCCAGCTCCTCAGATTTTACTCCTGTTTTCCGTCCCGGGGGGGCAGAGTGTGTCAATGCTCTTCGTACTCCCTGGCCTCGCTTCCTCTTATATGCCTTCCCACCTCTACCTCTGCTGCCCAGAGTGGTTCGGAAGGTTTTGGAGGACAGGGCGGAGGTCATTTTGGTGGATCTGCATTGGCCTTGGAGGGCTTGGTATGCGGACCTCAGAGCCCTGTCAGTCGCGCCCCCGTGGAGGCTCCTGTCGTTGCCGGATCTTCTCAGCCAGGGGGACATTCTGCATCTGGACATTTGCTGGCTGCAGTTGACCGCTTGGCGGTTGCGCAGGGATCTCTCCGCCACTTAGACTATGATGCGGATGTTATAGATACCATCCAGGCCTCCCGGCGACCATCCATGAACCGCATCTACTCGGCGACGTGGAGAGCATTCTGTGATTGGTGTCTTTCCGAGGGTCTTTCCCCCTTGCGAGTTCCGATCCCCAGAAGGGGTTTTCTCCAGAAGGGGCTGTCGTTGGGCCTCTCACCAAATACCCTCCAACGACAGGTGGCGGCGTTGTCATCCATCCTGTCTTGCGAACATTCTGCGTCCCTGGCCCATTTTCCAATGATCTGTCGGTTCCTGAAGGGGGCTTCTTATCTCAGCTCCCCGGTAGTCCACAGGTTTCTGTCCTGGGACCTTCCTTTGGTTCTTCAATCTCTCATGGGGCCTCCATATGAACCTTTGCAATCGGCGGGGCTCAGTTTGCTCTCTTTCAAAGTGGCCTTTTTGCTGGCCATCACGTCAGCTCGCCGCATCTGTGAGCTCTCCGCTCTTTCCATATGCCAAGACCTGTGCATCTTTCATCCAGAGAGGGTCATTCTGCACCTCGACCCGTCCTTTGTGCCAAAGGTCAACTCGTCTTTTCACCGATCGCAAGAGCTGATTCTTCCTACTTTTTGTTCCAGTCCGCGTCACCCCCGCGAGCGGCAATGGCACACTCTGGATGTTCGGAGAGCCCTCCGGATTTATATTGACAGAACTTTGTCATTCCGAAGGTCCAAAGCACTTCTGGTCCAAAGCACTTCCTCGCTCCCTTGGGTTAAGGGCGTCATCTACAACGATCGGCAGGTGGATTCGTGCAGCGATCGCGAAGGCATATGATCTTTCCGGCCGTCCCAGACCGGACTGCATCACGGCGCACTCAATGCGGAGCACGGCTACGTCTGCGGCCTGGGTGATGCAAGCCTCATTGGAGGAGGTGTGCCATGCGGCTACCTGGGTGTCGCTGATGCAGTTTATTCAGCATTACAAAATTGATTCCTTCGCGTCGGTGGAGGCCGCCTTTGGACGCCGTGTATTGCAACATGTTCTTGGGGGTTCCCCTTGAGGATCATTGGCGGGCACGCCCCTGGGTGTCTACCTTTTTAATCTTTCCTGCCCGGGGGACTTAATTGGCTTTGGTATGTCCCACTCTGAATGCTAGCTCCAACCACCATGGAGAAGGGGCATTGGTCCTACCTGATACACCCTTTCTCATGGGTTGGAGCTAGCATTCAGCCCCACCCTTGCTATGTTCAGCAGCAGTTTTGTTTTTTTTCTATGTCTATTTCTTCCACAGTCTTTGACAGCACTCTGATGGCTTTTCTGGTTATTCCCTTTCCTGGGCTTCGTTGGTTCCAGTTGGTTTCATTCCACGTCAAGTCTGTTCTTCGGCTTCGTCTAACTGGGACAAGATGGCGGACGGAGCAATAATTTTGATTGACAGACTCAGTCCTCATCCTGATTGGATGAGACAACCCACTCTGAATGCTAGCTCCAACCCACGAGAAAGAGCGTATCAGGTAGGACCAACGCCCCTTTTAAATACACATTTTTTTCAGGACTTCCATTTGTATAACAAAGCCTTAACTTCTTTTTGATGATTGTTGCTTGTTTACATTCTCAGTATTCCAGGTCTGAAAACACTTGCCATCATAGAACCCTATAGAACCATCAGGGTCATTTGTAGAAAAACAAAATGGGTTACTGCAGCCCAGGATCCCTGAATTTTGATTACATGTGGAAATCATTGCCAACCAACATCCAGATTATTTGCCACTAATGATATTTTTTTCTTTTTACAGAAATGTGCAGATCTTGTAGCTGGCACTTTACCTCAGTAAAGTTCAGAACATTGGTTGTCATGGTGCTTCACTAGTGTGTCATTCCTCAAAACTTTGTAGAGGCAGAGTCACTTGTGTTTGTCGGGCATTTCATTGCATCTCACTGCACTGTTTCAGAACTATAAACCTTGGCTATATGCCTCAGTGAGATAATACACTTCATCATGAAAGAACAGCTGTGATCCATACCATTTTCCCTGTTTCTTGGGTTGAGGGAATACAGGATTCAGTGTACATTTCCAGCAGCACAGCCATGATCTCTCTCTCTCTCTCTCTCTCTCTCTCTCTCTCTCTCTCCTTGTCTCTCTCTCTCTCTGTCTCTCTCTCTCTGTGTCTCCCTCTCTCCCTCTCTCCCTCTGTCTCTCTCTTCCTCTCCTCCTAGTTGATGGAAATTACTTATAAAAATGATTTGTAATATTTTTTGCTTCTATTAATTTAAGTTATACTTAAGCTATCTGACACTGCTATTCTCTTATTCTGTCTTCATGAATTACAGAGGTTAAGCAATGTTTGTGTTGAACTTACAGTCAATGATCTTTATTGTGTTTTAGCACCAAGAGTGAGGGTAGAAAAAGAGAATGAGAATGTATTCATTTCCCACAAAATTAACTATTTTATACAACAGTATTATGAACTTCTTGATTATTGGTTTTCTAAACTAATCTCCAAACTAAATTTTCTAAACTAATTTCATATTATTGTTTTAAAAAATGTGATCTTATACCAAATCTATTACCAGTACCATAATAGGTGTTAGAGTTAAGAACTAACTTTTCCATATCCTCTCTGAGTGTAATTGATGTTACTGTATCTCTTCCTGGCATGTACAAACATAATATTTATGCTCCTCATACCTCCCATCTTCCTTGGGCGACATGCAGATAGAGATTATTTGTTTATTTATTTTGGTTGTTTACATCATGGAACATTGCTGATCCCAAAAAAGTGGATTGGCATAAATACAATTATTTTGTATACCAAGTGCAAGCAATTTCTGTTTAGAAGCAAGTATTGATTTTTAGCATCCTCAATTTTTTTTTTTCAGAAACAGCTAGAAGTAAAACTCTGTCAGCACAGAATATTCCTTTTCTGTCAATTGTCCAAACAAACTATGCCACTGGTCATAAGAGAAGGAACTTTCCTTAGTATTACATTCCTAATTAATATGACATAAGAAGCAGCCAAGTTAGGCTTTTCCCTAAAAACATGTTTCAGTTTCCTGTTTATTTTCCAGCAGATAGTTTAATAACTGTTTGTGTACTTCTTGAAGTTCTGAATCAATTTTGCAGGATATGCAAAAAAAAAAAACATAACTATGTTCAGTGTTATTTGAATCGTGCTCATTTTTCAACTGCACCTATTGCCATATTCCTATTGCCTATTGCCATATTCCTAAAAGTAATATGTTAGGATATCCTTTAGTGAAATGCAAGAGTGGGAAACCTGAATTCTTAGGACTGGATAAAGCCTATATCCTAATTTAGCTGTCTGTAAGAGGTCAGTTCAGACCTTTCCTACAGTAGGAGCAAATTTGGCTTCAATCCCATCTATTTGTTTCATCTCTGCCATCCATATGGTTCACTCTTAATTTAAGAGAATTTTTGAGTGAACATGAAGAAGCTAATCAAGGATTTTCTTAATTGGCAGGTATGAACCATAAGAAACAGCTATTCAATTGTTGCTGATTGCGTGGTTTCAGCTGAAGTACAGTATTTCATGTTCTCTGCTGATGTTCCAGCAAATTTATTTCACAGGCGAGAAAATGTTGTTTTCCTTCAGACTGGTAATTAATTTGGCTCTTACTTTATTTTCATTCTTCCTTTTTTATTTTTCTCTCTCCCAATTTACCTATAGAACCTGGCTTTAATGGTGGCTTGATATATAGGCATACCCCCTCCAAATATTTAAAAATAAAAATGAAGAATGGCTGGTGAATAAAATTATGGTGACATTTGATCCCTCAGATCTGATATGTGTAAGTACTCTCAAATAAAATATGACATCTGCTTCACCGTATATTAAGTGACATGACAATAATCTTCTGAAGTGATGTTTATTTATTTAAAAAATGTGAATGTATAATATTCTTTCCTGAACATTTGTTTCATGCTTTTTGAACTGTTTCTGCAATAGCCATTTACAGTATCATCTGGTCAGCACTATGAAGATTTATTCCTAATGAAGATGTTGTCATGTCAATGGCTCAGTGACTCTATATGTACTATATATTTTGAATATTTTTGGTGTTTCAGCCTTACACTGTTGCACTGTGCCAAAGTTATATATATATCTATATATTAGATTTTAGCAATGCAATAAAAAGGTATTGCATTCCTATGGCATTTTGCAGAGGAAATGTATTTCTTTGTTCAACAGCATTTTCACATACACATACACAAACACAAATCATTTCAGATATGTTTTCAGACCCATTACTGAGGGCATGGGAATAATGATCCTGGTGAGTGCTCAGCCAAGCTGGGGGGGGGGGTGGGATGATAAGAAGCAAACAGATCATTATTTAAAGTGACCAACTGTACAAACTTGATTTCCTTACTCCATCCAAAACCCATTCCCCTATTCTAAAGGTAGATAAATCTAGGGAGATAAATTGTATGTTATTAGTTCAAGCAAAAAATAGTATGGTTTTCATGTCAAATGTAGAATAGAATAGAATAGAATACTTTATTTGGCCCAGTGTGATTAGACACAGAAGGAATTTGTCTCTGGTGCAGAAGCTCTGAAGACAAAACAGCAAAATAATAATAACAACAACAACAAAGGATAATGATACCAATAAGAGAAGGCAGTAGAAAAGATGAGAAGGATAACAGTAATAGATCCATAAATATATACCTTATTATACTTAGTACTTAGATATAAGACAGAAGTGTGGAAATTAGGTATTCATTATACTTATATTATTATATTATAATTATATTATAATTATATTATATTATATTATATTATATTATATTATATTATTATATTGCATAGAGTGGCCCCATGACAAGATAGGTGGAAAATAAATTTAACGAACAAAAAAAATAATGTTTCTGGGCTGTAATTTGATTTAAGGAGT
>QLTV01004400.1:4571210-4607744 GCA_003457575.1 Thermophis baileyi
TTACTTATACTTATAGGATAACAGTAATAGAGCCATAAATATATACCTTATTATACTTAGTACTTAGATATAAGACAGAAGTGTGGAAATTAGGTATTCAGCATAGTGATGGCATGAGGGGGGGGGAAACTGTGTGTTTAGTAGTTTGGACATGCAATTCCCTGTAGAGGTGACCTGAGGGAAGGGGTTGAAACAGTTTACGTCCAGGATGTGACAGTGTTTTCTCAG
The DNA here is from genome assembly GCA_003457575.1 of Thermophis baileyi. Lineage (NCBI taxonomy): Eukaryota > Metazoa > Chordata > Lepidosauria > Squamata > Dipsadidae > Thermophis > Thermophis baileyi. The sequence continues at coordinate 4,571,439 of QLTV01004400.1, forward strand.
CCCTCCTTCGGACCTATGCAATATACAGGTCCTCAATGGAAGACAGGCTGGTTGCAATTATTTTTTCTGCAGTCCTTACTATCTGTCGAAGTCTGTACCTATCCTGTTTGGTTGCTGTACCAAACCAGACAGTTATATGACAGTATACAAATGACAGACTCAATAATTCCCCTGTAGAACTGTATCAACAGCTCCTGGGGCAGTCTGAACTTTCTGAGTTGGCGCAGGAAGAACATTCTTTGTTGTGTCTTTTTAATGATGGTTCTAATGTTAGGTGTACATTTCAAATCCTGGGAGATTATAGAATGCAAAAAATGGAGGGACTCTACTGTTGATACTGTATTGTCTATCAAAACATATGTAGTTTTTTATTATATACCCCTAACATTAAAAGGGATTGTGAACAATATAACCATATTTATAAATATAAATTTCATTATATTTCAAACCTATATATTCAAATATAATACTAATATTCAAACCTATATATAAAATAATAAAATATATAGGTTTGCAATCCTATATCCACTGTCTTGGAGGAAAGTCTTACTGAAATCAGTGATACCAACTTTAATGGAAGAACATTTCTATTGTGTTTGTAACATTGTCTAAGAGTGAGATCACATTTTTATTACAAATTAGAATTTCATGATGTAATTATAACTTGTTTATTAACACAAAGGAATGTTTTTATGATACAATTAATTGGGCCAGTGTACTCAAGAGAATATATTGACGCTGCTAGTAAAATAAGTAGATATAATTTTTCCAATCAATTTATTCGTCCAGGAAAATATATGCACAGAACATACACTTCAGTTCACAGCAGTTACAGAAGTTTTGAGAACATAGTACAGAATCAATCCTATTAATAAAGGGATGACATATGAATTAGAGGTAGCATGACATTTTAATTTATTTGACTCTATTTATTACAATAAGTGTTCCTCCACAAGAGGTGATACACTAAATGAAATATTTTTTAAAAAAGTAGAAAGGAAACTGAAATGAATGCTTTATAACAGCTGAAAAGGAAAGTGTAAAAAAGGAAAGTGAAATGTTTATAGAACAATGGGATCTAGCAAAAAGATATCTAAGGCTATTTCATTTTGTCTGATTTTAGCTACTTTCTAATGTTTACAGAGTTTTAATTAAACTGGATTGTGAAAATGTCTTTATTGTTAGCTACCCATGGCATGCTACTCACATCAAGTTTGACATTAGCATTAAATTACATTCCTTACTTTTCTGAGTAGAAGAAAGATTATTTAGAGGATACTGAAGATTCAATATTTCTTTCAAAGCTCTACCAATAACACCCATACTTCCTAGCATTTGTCCATGGTAAATTAGTCCTCCTTCTCCTTTCTAGATTGTGAAGCTGTCCTATTAAATGTTGTTATTATGTGTCAAGGGCTACCTCTCTTCTCAACAATTCTAGCAATGAAGATTCTGCATGTTCTTGTGTTATATGCATGTATAAATATATAAATTTGCATACGTATAAACATTTGTATTCATAAAAAAATTAATTCAATGAAAATTTCATCCACTTCAGAAGGCTTCAGAAATGGGCACTGTGTAACAAAAATTGGGCAGTAATGCAAGTATAAAACTCAATACAGATTTAAAAGCACCTATTTATATTTATTTTATGAGGTGATTCAGGGAAAGATTATGAAATATTTAACTGTTTTTTTTAATATAAAATATACAACAACTTGTATATTTTAGAGAACAGAGGAGAAAGAAAGGAGATAGGTAGACACTGTCAGTAGTACAGTACAACCAGTACTACAGGTTGTCTTTCCAAAAAGCAAAGCTGCTTTGTAACCCATCCATTTTGAAAGCTACATGCAGTAGCTCATTCTATTTCTCCACTCACATTTTGAAAAGTTGCTTCTCATGGATTGCCACCAGAACAATTCTGAAAGCCCCACTTGGAGAGTTTTTAGTTGTATTTTGTACCATACATTTGTTCAATCTTTTGGTTATGTTCATGATATTTCCAGCAAACATTGTGGATGATCAAAGCCCTTGAAGGTACCTCAAAGATTTAACATGCAGTGTATATATCTGTGTAGTTATTTGTGTATATGTGTTAAAAAGAAACACAGTCCTCTTTTCTTTTCTTTTCTAATCTCAGCATGGCTGTGAACTTTACAGGGTGGGCTATGATAACTCACTTTTCTATCAGCTTCAAATTCACACCCAACATCCGGAACCATATGTAAAGATAATTGAGAGCCAATTTATAATCCTTGTTATGTACTGCATGTTCTAATGAGTACAGGTGTTAAAGATTTGGTTGTCAGTGGAATGCTTGTGGTGTGCAAAAACCTTGCACATCAAACTCATTCTCATTGTCTTAAAATGGAAAAGCAACTGACAGGGATTTATTATATGTTGGTTGTTTTGATAGACAAGTTTGATCTCCATGACTACTTCTCCTGAAACTATTCTAAAATTGTTTCTCTTCTTAACTTTCAAAATGGGCCTTGTACTTGTGCATTTCATAGCTGTGTGTGATCTGTACCAATTATTGGCTGCTGCTCTCTGGGTTGTAGAAAATGTGTCTATTGTAGTTTAGGAATAAGGCAGCTGTAAACAACAGAAAAATAAACTTTTTTTTTCTTTTCTGGTCTGCTGACAATTGTATGAATGTTGAGACTGTTCTCTGGCTTAGACTATGACAAGACTATGACAAGTATCAATCAGAATGCATATTAAAATAGTTTTATCTGTAACTCAATGAATGGCCAATTAGAGGACATGTCCTTCCATTTAATACTTAGTAATAACTGAGTGAATTGTTTCTTTTTGTTTCTCCATGCTTTCTAGCGATTGGACATTCAAAATGATCATGCAAACCTTCTGAATTTTAATCTTTGACCTAATACTAACTCAGCTAGTGCTGAACTAAGAATAGTAAGTAAGGAATGCACTGATTCCAATCATTTTCCAGTTTGAGTTCTTCAAACTAGAAAGCAACTAGTCTAATGTATGTATAGTATCCATGCATGTATGCATTCTATCCTACACATCAAAATTCTTTTGCAAAAAAATCCCTGGTACAAGGTCTTGGCCAGTAAGCTTGAATATGCGTGGAATGAATAATGTCTAACAAGACAGGAGACAAGGGGAAAGAAACTGGTTGCTATCTCTTCCCTTAATGTTGGACTTAATAATGGCCCCATCTGTACTGGGAAAAATCATCTTGAAATTCACACTAGGCCCAAAAGAAGCACTGCAGTCATTAACCATTACTGATAAGAAACTGAAGAATGTAAGAAATTTATATTTATATTTTAAAAAGCCCAACATTCCTTTTCCTCCATAAATTGAGCCAGTGAAATAAATAAATAAACAAATAACATTTGTACATAGGCAAATGATGACCAAAGCAAACAACATCTCCCCCCAAAAAGTTTGTAAATGAAAAAAATACTAATTGTTATAATGTCACTTTAAAAAAAAAGGAAAATTTGATCAAAATGAAGCATGACAATATGGACAGAACTTCTGAATTATATTTAAAAGGCTGTTCTGGCTTCAGAATGGTAATAAAAGTTTAATGTATCAGATTTAATCACAAAGACAGCTCTTGGCTTGGGTAAGAGAAGTTGTATATGCACTTCTTTTCTGTGGATAATACACACAGCAATTCTTCCTCTTCTCAATACATTCTGCAGTATGCCATGCATATTTAGGCAACTGCATTACAAGGTATGTGCTATTACAATAAATTTCATTAAAATGTTCTCAACAGAATATTAATGGCCATAATTTGATCATAAGAAAAAGAAATGGTTATAAATCAGAGTGGTATTACTACTTTATGTTATTGCAATATTCCTCATTCAAAATCAGCACCCTATGTTTATTTGATTTAGAAATATCATTCATTTAGTCTGAATACTCCCTTGATGTCAATAAACCCAGACTGCTAGACAAATCAAACAGGCTTTTAAACCATTTAAAACCAAATAATGTAAATTTTCAAGAAAAAAAATACATTCAGGGAAATAAAAACAATCACTATGCCTTCTGATTAAGCAGGATGAAACAGATAAAAATGCATCTAAAATGCATTTGGCTTCATTGCTTTGCATACAAAACAGCAAAACAGAGCAATCTTCTCTGAATCCCCCTGATTTTAAATGGGCTATGTTTTTAGTAACGAGGGTCCTTTTTAAGCTGGTTCTGAGCTGAAGAATGCAAAGGAATTTACATTAGTCAGCATACAGATACAATATATGTAATAGGATGGGTGTAAATTACTACTCCAAATTCTTATAGTATAGCGGCTAAAAATTCAACCTATGTATTGGGAAACTCTTGCCTATTAACTCCTGTTTGCAATTTGGTAAAGATATCTGTATTTTTATCACCTTTATTCTACAGCTCCTTTTGGAATTCTTAATTTAAGAAGGGCAGAGGCACAGCTACAAGGATGGAATTATTCTAAATAGTTGCCACAAAGGGAAACATTATTGAACATTTGCTCTCTAATAAGTGTTTTTCATGGATATGCTGTATATCACCCTGAAAAGGCCCTCTAGATTTACATAAAAGTTCTAGGATCTTGTTTCCCCTGAAAACAGGTGGTTTGTTCCCTCTCTCCTTCTCCTACCTCAATTAGTTACATGGATAATCTCAGCTAAGAGACTTGTAATAAAGAAACTGTGGTTAGATTGGGCTACAGGGCAAGGAGCTATCATAACTGCAGAACAAGTGAAGTTGATTCAGAGTGAATAGATATCAAAGATCAAGCAAGTCACCCAATTGTGATAGGAACCAATTTATTAGGCTTTTCTGACATTAATCTTCCTCTTCTTCCTCCTCTTTCTGTTTGAGAGGTGAGAATGTGGCTGAGAATTGCCCATTAAAACAACAGTAGCTCAACTGTTCAGTGGGTGCTGTCAAATGGCTACTTCTAATTCTACCAGATCAAAATCAGAGAATAGCTATTTCATTCTTCCTTCCTTCACTGATTTTTGTGATAGGAAGGAGCAGAGGGAAATCATGGGCAAAAGAGAAGTGTAAGATAACTTTTGTAAAATTCCAGATATAAAGCTGAGCAATTGTATGAAGCTTTATATGGAAGCAGCATAATGCTCAGAGCGGATTACTATATGGTCAAAAGACAATAATTCATAAATATAAGCCATAAATAGTTATCCAACACTGGATAAACTATCAAAATATTTGGGAATATGTTTTCTCCTCACTTGTCTGAACTGATAAATATGACAGATTTATATTCTACACTGGATATTTATTTTGGCTGTGATTAAATGTATAATACAACATCCTTGTACTTTTAAGAATTGCTAAAACAAATGAAAAAAGTTATTTTCTTTTTATAACTCCTCTTAATGAAATGTGTTAGATATGTGCTTTAAGTTCAATAGTCATAATAAGCCCTACCATACCACATTCAATATTTTACATTTATCCAATAAAAATGAGTTTGAGATAAAATTGAAATTATCTAGTGATAATTTATTTTTTTAGACTAAAGACCACAGATGGTTGCATTATGTTTTATGTTGTATTTCTATGTTAAATCTCTGCGTTTCCTTACAAAAATAAGAGGAACTTAATTTTTTTGTTATAAAATAAATCTATCATGTTTATAGTATCATATAACAGAACAGTCACTGTTGATAGTCATTATTTAGATTGTCTGCTCTTTGTAAAAGCTAACAAAGCATATATAGTCATTACATCATTAATAATTCAGCTTATTCACCCCTTTCCTAGTCATAAACCTCTATGATCAAACCTTGAGCCCATTTACTTGGGACAAATTATTTTGGTTTCAGGCAGTTACTATTCTATAAGTCCTGTTCTGACTGCAGGCTTAAGCTGCAATTGTAAAAGAGTTCTAGGGATTTTTTGATGTCACAAATACTAGTCAATAGATAGCCTGCATAGCCAGGTTTTCCCCATTATTTCCAAACCACTTGAAAATGTTGTAGAGTTAGGATCAAATTCTCCCAAATAATTCATTCTATTTATTTGTCTAGCTAGCAAGCTGAAATAGAGATTTCAAAGGGAGTATCTGTATTTTTGTTGCAAAGGGATACGTCATAATGAACAATTTTAGTATAAGCTATTTGGGAATTAAAGTATTTTAAAATTGTTTAATTTGCTTTAAAATATTTGTATGGGGTATGGAAGAAATGTCAATAGAAACAAAGCAAAGTCTAGGGAAATTCATGAACGTTTAAGTTTTACAAATTTCAGAAATTCTGTTTACGCTCCAAAAAGACTGATGCACACACAGTGTTAATAAGCCCCTCCCTGCACATTGCAGAGAATACTGGGATTATTGGTGGTGACACACAGTTCATATTCTGTAGGTTGTCCGTGCCTATGGAAACTGACAATATGCCTAGGAACTTATTAATTTTTCTCTTGTGTCTTCAGACAAAAAGAACAGTTTGACAGCTCTTATTCAAAGACCTTTGTAAGTCTCAAGGATGCTGGTTTTCTTTGACACACTGTTTCAAAATCACTTGACCTTGCCCATTTTGAAAAGGGATGGAGCTCCTCTGAGGGACTGGGAAAATGGTGAAATGGCATATCGATGGACTTAAAAAGCAAAAAGCCCTGTGAAAAAATAAGCAGCTCAACTAAAGAAAATTGGTATTTTTTTTTTATTGGTAGGGACCCTATATTTTTGCTGAGTTTCAAAATGGGGGCATTGTGAGAATAAGATAACTGTTACTACCATTAAGCTGAAAAGAAAGACCTGCTGTAATCAAATCTGTAGTGGATGCCATTCAGGAATAGCAGGAAAAAAATGCAAAAAAGTATTTTTATTATTATTTTAAAGCTGGTTTCTGCATTGGGGGTGAATGGGGGTCAAAGCAGTCAGTGTGATGTTGCATGCCTGTCCAAAAGGGATAAACCCTGCAGCATAATTTTGCTTTTGACAAAATGATGAAAGTAACCAGAACTTATGATTAAACCATGTTTTGAAAAAAACCATTTTCATCTATTCTTGGGTTCCTGAAAGATTCAATGGCCTTTTCTGTGCTCAATATTCAAAATAGTGTATTTCCCACCCTCCCAAGCTCATACCTAGTTCTTCCATTACCACCAATCACTGGAGCACAGCACACAACTATTACTAGTAATAGATTCCTACTTTTCTAGCCATCTGCTGTGTACCAATGTATTTTTTTTCATTAATGTATTTATATCATTTATTCTTACTTTCTATTATACCGAGTCATACTTGACATGCTGATTTTAGACTGACTCTTATATCACTCTAGATCAGTAGTGAGTTCTAAATCCCGTCGCTACCTGTTCGTGCACGCGCTTGCGTGCGTGATGCTTCTGCGCATGCGCAGAAGCGTCCTGGGCAGGTGGGCGGAGCCTCCCACCACCGCCACTACCGGTTTGCTGAACCGGGCCGAACCGGGAGCAACCCACCGCTGCTCTAAATGCCACTAATTCATACTTTCTGACATACATCTGAGTTTTTACATTTATAATGAACCCTACACCTTCACTTCCTCAATTGAATTGAGGAATACACTATGCATGTGTTCTCCAATACCATTCTATGGGATCAGATCCTCTTTATTTTGATCTATTGTATTTACATCCTTTTCAATTTTAAGACACAGATCTTATCTATTTTTCTTTCATTTGCTTCACTAGTAATTTATCCTTTTTAAGCATGTATTCCCCTTATTTTCCAAATCTCAATTAATTAAGTACAATAAAACTCTTTAATGATCAAGGTAGTTGATAAAATCATGGCTATTTGAAAAGGCCTTTGGATAAATCTTCCCTCTGGGTTCATATTGTTTACTGCTACGAAGTTGTTTTTCAAGAATAATTATATTTGTCAGCATAATATATTGACATCAGTTTTGTACAGCTTCTGCTCTTGGGAAGGCTTGCTTTATTGAAATATGCTATTAAAATATGTTATTTAAATATATGCTTTAAGCAATTACATGATGTTTACCTTTTTAAACCACCTTGAATGTATATTTAATTCATGTATATATTAATTCATAAATGTGAAATATTTAAATGCATTTTATCCCAAAGTAACTATTCTAAAGGTATCCTGATATTTTAGGCAACCTATTTGGAAAGTGATGGGTACACAGGCATTCGTTCTCACATTGCCTTTTTATTTATAACCAGTTATGTTTTATATTTTATTTTTCCAAGTTTGTTTCATTTTGTTACATATCACACAGAGTCATAGGATTGGGTCAGTTAACAAATAGAGTAAATAAAGAAATGAGTGCAAAGGCCGGTGATGAAGAAGGAATGCCACTACCATGTTTTGAAGGACAACTATTTTCAGTCCCAGGCAACATGGCCAAGGATAAGGAATTGTGTGTCCCAAATTCCTAAGATGCCTCAAGTTCTTATTCCTGCTTTTAATTTAAAAGTTGTATCTTTGAATCAGTCTACAGCAGCGGTGGGTTGCTCCCGGTTCAGCCCAGTTCTTAGAGCCGGTAGCGGCGGTGGCGGGAGGCTCCTCCCACCCACCCAGGATGCTGTTGCGCGAGCACGCGAACCGGTAGTAAAGGGTTTTAGAACCCACTACTGGTCTACAGTAATGAGGATTACATGGTCAGATCCCTGCATTTTTTGCAAATGTTTTTGGAAGTAGTTTGCCACTGCTTTCTTCCAAAGGCTGAAAAAAATGACTAACCCAACATCATCTAGCTAGCTTCAGTGCCAAAGGTGGGACCAGAACTTACAGTTTTCTGGCTTCTATTGTAGTGCTTTTAACGACGGCAGCTAGCTCATATATGTAGACAAGAAAAGCCAGCTTCCAAAATTTTTCATGATCCCTTTGGGAAGAAATGGTGGCTTCGTAGTTTTGCTTACAACCTTTCATTAAATTAGTGAAGGCCAGAGAGTTACAGAATTACAGTACTGCTGGCTCAGCAGTCTAATGTTGTTCCTAAATTACTGACCACTGATTGCTTTCATGATTTTGTAGACATTGGGTGACATTCAAGTAGACACATGCTTCTATTATGGAATTGTCCAAATGAGTTAGAGCAGGAATTTGTATGCCTAAAAATAGCTCTTATGATCTACCACTCTTGTACAAGTTCAGAAACCAGCACAATGTTACTATGTCCAGCTCTTTAGGGAAAATAATGAAATGGCAACAGACAAGGCTGACTTGGGGACATGGAGAAGAGGAGCTGTACCCCATATAGCTTGAAACAGCCAATAAGCTCTGTAATCTCACTCACTACTAATCACACAAATTCAATCCAATGAAATAACATAAGAGATTTTATACACTTTGCTGTCAGTGGGAATTGTTGGCTTAAGAGGAAAAATATATGAAATACCTGTCTCAGACTCTGTAAGCATATAGATCAAGTAATATTCCCCACTTGGGGCTGCATATAGTAACATATGCCTGCATCTACAGGCCCTTAATTATTTCTCCTGTGTAACAAATATTCTAATTTATGTAGATACCTCCTGTTGAGTAATTCAGAATGAAATTTCATTTCTGCCTTTCTAATAATCAGCCCCTGTGTGATGCAGCATGACTTTTTGACATGGTTTCATACTAACATGCATATAAATCATTGCAAAGTCAAAATGTACTGAAGTGGAGAATCAAAATGTACTGAAGTATAGTATCATTCCAATTGAGCCAAACAAGTTGAAATTAAACACCTTTGAAGTTCATGCAAATATTCTATTTTGTCCTTAATGTTAGCATCTGGCCTCTTTTTCACATTAGCTCTCACATTTCCCTTGGTTCCTATGTAAATCAGTTCTCCATCTTATTTCTAGTGGTTCATCTTATATCCAGTTCATCATCTAAAATTACTTTCCAGACTTGCTGATTTAATGTTTTGCTTGTTTATTTGTTTCTGTTCTCTGCAGACCAGGTGCCTCTGGGCTTTACTCACAATAGGAAATGGATTAAGGACTAATGGCCTTTTGTTTTCAGAGAATATCTTCAGGCTGATTATCAGGCTTGTGTCTTCAGCCTCGTGCTTCTAGGAGCACGAGGCTGAAGACACAAGCCTGATAATCAGCCTGAAGATGACGAATGAGACTTCATCGAAACGTTGCAATGACATCTTCAACTTCACGCGGGAGAAAACCCGAATAACCACAGACCTACATACAAATACCCGCGAAAACCTCAAAAAATGGTTCCATGTGAGCGGTGGGCAAGTGGACAAAAGAATTGCAGAATAAGGAGGAAACAGAATATTAGTTAACTTGGAATAGGTTTTATGACTGGTTAAAAAACAGGGACTCAGAACTACGAAATGTATGATAATGGATATGGTAGATGTATATATATATAATTTTATATAAGGAAAACAATATGTTTGTAAATAAATGTATATAGAAACTGAAAATTGAATATGTACTATAGAAATTCTCAAAAGTGATAGTTGAAATAGGATAAAAAGTAGACCAGAAATTAGAAATATATGGAGGAAATGGAAATGGAAATGAATTACAAATGTATTAAAAATATTTAAATTATATAAGTATATGAAAGACATGTAGACTGATCTTGAGCTATAGCTCAAATAGGAACTGCGCTTCCTATCAATGTATGTTTGTATGTTATGTAGTGTCTTTGTGTATATCATAAAAAATTAAAAAAAAGAGAGAGTTTCAGAACTTGCAACTTGACTATTTTTTTGGCCAATCTTGATTGACCCTAATAAAGACCTTGTCCTCTGTGAGGTTGTATTCTATATGGCCCTATCGGGAATACTACTGTTGACCTCACCTGCTGACCAATATCCATATACCTTTATTTTTCTGCAATTATGCCTACCAATAAAAGGGTAAGTCAAAATGACTTTTTCCATAGATATGAGAAGGAAAGCAGGGCTATCCCAGTTTATACAAAAGACAGTTTTGTTGGGTTTGTCCATGCTATAAATTGTATCTAGTTGATCACTTTTTAAAAACTTGTGTCATGTGAGCACAAGTTTCAGACCTGACAGGCCAGTATCACATAGTTTCTAGGTTTTTTTTTTTCCTAATTTTATTCTGAACAAATCAGTAAGTTGGATATATGCCTTGCTTTATCCGAATAGACACTTTTCACCAGCTTCATTATTTGTTTAGTGGGCACTTCCCTACCTATCAATGGACACAGTCTATGGAAGAATTATCAAAAAAAGTATAGCTAAATGTTTATGGAGATTCTCAGTCATCCAGGTCATGATTGCCCCAAAGGTGCTTTTTCAACAGACAACTGGACTTTCTGGTTTTTCTTCAGCTGAACTGAAGAAACTTCTTGGATGAGAAGAGAAACATCTTCAAAGAAAAAACAGAAAGTCCAGTTGCCTGTTGAAAAAGCACCTTTAGGATTCTCAAAAAAAAAAGTATTTTTGTCAAACCCCAAACCCAGGGTTTGCCATACCTGGGGAGGGCCCCTGCACAGGTGGTGGGCAGTGGGACAACGAAGGCTGCAGCAGTGGAGTCGATGCATGGAGAAGCCAAACCACAGCTGATCGCGGATGGCTGAGATCCGGCTGATAATCAGCTGTTTGGGGGTGCAGCAACCGACCAGCACAGGAGCCAGCACACAAAGGAGCGAGAAGCCAAAGGACAGTTTGGCCCAGCTGACGTTCAGCTGTTCCGCCGATGATCAGCTGTTGAGCGGATCTGCGGACCAGCCAGCAAACACCTCCGGGAGTCTGCTGGCAATCAGCTGATCGGGCCTGACTGCTAGCTAATTATCGCGGAAGCAGGAGGGCGTGGCTCTGAACTTTAAAAGGCACTGGAAGGCAGATGTTCCCAGCAATGACTTTACATCCTGTTTTGTTGTTTGGAACTCATTGTGTGCCAGAGTCTGGCTCATTAAATCCAGTAATGAGTTGATGCTGGTTTAGGTCCGGAGCTCGGAGCTCTGAGAATTTTTCCTCCTTCTAGAACTATTTATTCTCAAATATATAAGGAAACATTAACCTAATATGATGTATGTCCAACATGTGCACCCCAGGTTTTTATTATTTTTATTCCTAGTTCTACTCCTATTCTGTCTTCAAATTCAGCAACAGCATAGGGTCATCTAGTAAGGTGTTCCACCATGATATGCTTTGTCAGCACTCTTCTTCTTGAACCCTTCAGTGGTTTATTGAGTCTTCTCACAGTCTCACTCAGCATTTCATAAATCCAAATTAATGCTCATTTATCAATCTAACTTAGCTTACCAGCCTACTTTACTTTGGGTAAATCCCAGTAGAACATAAAACCATCTTTTATAACCTCACTATCTATCTATTCATTTTTAGTCATGGTAGCATTTCTAGATGCCAGCTGGCCAGCTCCTCTTTTATTCAGATCCTTCTCCACAGAAACCTGTCAGATGTTAATGTGTCCTCCTAAAAGTTTCCAAGATTTTCCTATTGTTACTAACTCTGTATCTGTCCCTCCTTTTCCTCTTGAAGCTATGTCTTATGTGAAACAAAACTATTATCTATTCCAGAGGTCACCAGATGTGCAGATTCATTTCTACTAAAGCACATGAATGATTTGTCACAATTAGAATTGGACATTAACAATTGCTTCCTGAATTCCTTTTTCTATCTTTTCCTTTCCCTAACTCCTTTTGCTTTCATTTTTATTTAAGATATATTGGGAGCCTGTGAATGAGCAAACAAACATGTTGGAACCTTAGAAAACTTTATTAGTGTAGGTTTCATTCTGTTGCTCAGGGGAATAGTAGTGGAGATTGTTTGGAGAATCGTGGGTTTTTTAGCATTAGATTTCCACAGCTATATTGGCATCTAATGCGGCTTTAGGAGTGCCTGGGTGCCATGACAACCTTAATAGCAAGCTCAAGATGTGAGTTAGGACCCACTCTGGAACTGGTGCTGTACTTGTGACAAGAAAAAATGATATATGGATTGGGAAGCCAGAGCAAATTCTATTTTCATGGCAAGTTCACTCCTTGTTCAAATTAGATTTTAGGTTAGCAGTTGCTGCAGCAGATATGGAGTACCATTTTCCTCTACATACTGTATCTCCAAAATCTATTACATCATAATGGCTTTTTCACTGTTAGGAATGAGGGATTTAACATTCCTTTATTCCAACTAGTTTTTCTTTCATATATTTACTGTCAACAAATTGGTTATGGTTACCTCTTATTTTATCCAAGTAGATATTCCTATGTCAAATGTCTTTTTTTATGTAGGGTTATATGAGGGAATATCAACAAATTGCAGTATAAATGCAATAAAGGAATTAATGTTCAAGCCATTATGTTTATGATAGTCTATTCTCTCTTGCATCTTTTATTCAATACAATGAACATCCATAAATGACCCCAGCAACAGAGTGGTGTTCTTCATTTCTTGCATTTGAAATAGGAAAATTTCAGACTCTGAGAATATAAAAATACTTTCACTATCTATACAATTGCTAATGATTTTTTTAAAAAATTGGCTGTTGAAATATTTTGGATCATGAGCTTTATAGCTTTTAAGTGCAAAGGAAGTAAAAGTTGAGGAAAAAACCCAATGTTTCCTATATATGAAATATAAGCATAGCCCACCAATATAGATCTCTGCAATCTGCCAATTTTTTTTTTAAGTTACTGTCTTCTCTATCCAGAATTCAACAAAGAAAAGATGGAATTCATATGTTTTCTGGTAAACCTGTTCCTGCCCAATGCTAAATATAAATGTGGCCTTTATGATTCCAGTAAATACATATAGAGTTGTGATGGAGAACTTTTGTTGTTCTCTTCAGTAAGTGAAGGAAGAACAATGGAAATGATAATTTAACTGTTTCCTGTTGACACACACACACACACACACACACACACACACACACACAGAGAGAGGGAGGTAGAGAGAGATAGATAGAGAGGGGAGAGAGAGAGGGAGAGGGAGAGAGAGAGAGAGAGAGAGAGAGAGAGAGAGAGAGAGAGAGAGAGAGTGTTATGCATATATACACAACTGCCTGGACAGCTCCCTGCAGTTTTGTTGGCAGAATTTTAGTCGTGATTTACCATTGCCTCCTTCCTAGGGCTAAGGGTGATTGGTCCAAGGTCCCCTAGCTGGCTTTATGCCTAATGCAGGACTAGAATGCAGGACTAGAACTGTCTCTCTCACATATACATATACATATTCATATAAGTATACATATACATATACGTACGCATATACGTATATATACACATACACATATACATACTGTCACACACACATACATATACACATATCCATACTTTTCCTTGTTAGCATAATATTCATAGTATTTTTCAGGAATAACCGAAGGTAAGTACATTGTTTCTCTTTCTATCTCAGTTAAGACATTTACCTAGGATAATCCTCCTGAAAGATAAAATTTTGAGTTGGTGATAGATTTGGCTTTTTATGTGTTTGCAGATTGCAATTGGAAATTTCTTGTGCAATGAGGTATATCAAAAATAGCAATATATATTATTAGACCAATTTTATACTCTGTTCAGGCAAATTTTCCTTTAGCTTCAGAGAGAACTTGAGCCAAGAAAGGAATGCAGAATCAGGATTTAAGATTGCTTCCCAAGAGTTCATGATTATAAAACTTAAATATTGCTGCTAAAACAACAGCTTTTGCAGGTATTGATTAGGATTCATTTGTATCTAATCACCAAGATAAAAAAGTGCAAACAATAGTTAGAAAATAAAAAAAGTTACCAGTTATACATACCCTGATTCGTGCAAACTACAAAAAATATCTATGGCCCTTCACTATGACCATTATTTTTAGCACAAGAAGAAATATAAATTAATGTTGTCCATGACCACATGTTTCTCAATTCAAAAAATGATGCATATTTGGGGAAATTATGTACAAAAATGTGTACATTAAATCAGTTGCTTGCAAAAAATGTTTATTTGGAAAATTTATGTGGAGCAAAAGCAAATACTTGAGCAAGATGTATACAAACATGTGAATATTTGTGTATGATGAATGCAAACATTGACATGTTGGCAAATAGGTGTAAAATGTCAGGAAAATTATGTACAATTTAACTACTTTTTTAAAAAAATACAGAAATGGATCAAATGGATTGTTTTAATACATCACATCAGCCTCAGGAGGGGCAAAACATTCAAGATGGGGATTGCGACAGTGAAATCAAAGCTTCACTCCTTTCTTACATGTTTTGACATTACTGCACCATTGACTTCCCCTGCAGATATTACTGTATCACATAGTAATATAGATACAATTTAAATACACATTCCTTTTTCAAAAGTAAGAAAAGAAAAATTAAAAACTCAGAAACTTTTGGTAATATTTATAGTATTTTCCCAAATATCCTGCCTGTGGTCCTCATTGCATTTCACATCATTTACAGTCATAGCTGCATTTAGTATGAGTTCCTACTAGCAAACTTACTATCCCTCCGATCCATCTATGGGTATTGTGAATAAAGGGTATGGTGGTCCAGTGCTTCTCCTTTATGTGTCCAAACCCTGCTGTTGGGGAAGGGGAGATAAACAGCAATAGCACTTAGACTTATATACTACTTCATAGTGCTGTACACCACTCTCTAAGCAGTTTACAGAGTCAGCATATTGCCCCCAACAATCTGAATCCTCATTTTACTGATCTTAGAAAGATGGAATGCTGAGTCAACCTTGAGTCGATCAGGATCAAACTCCTGGCAGTGGGCAGAATTAGCCTGCAATACTGCATTCTAATCACTGCACCACCCTGGCTCTTAAAATAAATAAATAAAGTCAAAGACTTCTCTTATGTGAGGTGCCTCAATGTTCTCCACCTTATTGCTTAACATCTACATGAGGTTGCTGGGTGAGGTCCAACATAATCAATATGATGATGATTCCAATTTTACATCTTGGCCTCAGATCAGTTGGTAAAGTTGTCAAGATCTTGTCATGTGTCTAGAGTCGTGTCCTATGGAGAAGAACAGGATGACTCCTGACATAACTGAGTAGCTATAGATGTTTGGACCTTCCAAAATCTGGAGTTTGATACAGAATATGATTGTACTTCACTCTTGGACTCACAGCTCCTGCTTGAGAGAAGGACTTTGCATAAATTTATTTAGTGTACCCAGTTTCATATATACTTAGACATGGAGGTGCTTAAGAGCCTCGCTTTATGCTTTGGTCACCTTGTGACCTATACTACCCTTCAAGACCACTTGGAAGCCACAGCTGGTCCAAAATGCAGTGGCATGAAAAGTTATGAGCATGATATGGCATCTCCATTGACACTTCTGTTTCATGATCTATACAGGTTGCCAGTAAGCTTCCAGGTACAATTCAAGTATTGATTATCACTTATAAAGCCTGACATGGTTAATGGCTGATCATCTGAGGGATCACCGATTCCTGTTTTTCTTCTTCTTGTATTCACTTTCTGACAGGGTTGGCATGCTCCAATCAATTAAACAAAGCCATCTGGTAAGACCCAGGAAATCAGATTTCCAGAATCCAGGCACTTCTTTCTTGAACACTATTCCTGCTCTGAGAATTGTATGTGCCCCATCCTGGTTTTTAAACAAATGCAGAAGACCTACTTGTATTGTCAGGCCTTGGTTAGTGTAGTGATTGTCTTGTATGATACTTTATTTACTTTTTAGATTTAAATTACACTTCTGTATTATATAGTATTTTATGTCATTTGCAAGCTGACCAGAGTTGTAATAGATCAGGGCAGAGAATAATAATAATAATAATAATAATAATAATAATAATAATAATAATAATAATAATAATAATAATAATAATAATAATAGCAGCAGCAGCTTGCTATAACACACCAGCACTCCCACGTACAATAGGGGAAAGCAATGAACATGACTTTTATTGGATCTTGTGTCAGACTATTATCAGTTTATTATCAATTGTTAGAGCTCAAACTTTGGACTTAATAATTTCTATTTTGGATCTAGAAAGGATGAACCCTGATAGTAACATTCAAGCTCCAAGCTGCTTTCTTTCAATAGCTTGGATTCTACCCTGCCTTTCAGATACAGGATAAATTTAGAATTTAAAGAGGGATAGTAATCAAATAAAACCAAGATTAAAACAAATTATTTACCTCAGTGTCTTCAGTTTCAGATTACTGTTTGAAATAAGACCCTTATTTGCAAAATTGATATCATGCAGACATTTGTTTTTGTGAACAGGTGACCAAGATGCTGATGCTTTCTCCCTTTTTCCATTTTATTTCCCCCCCCCCAAATTATACAGAGTCTCCCTTCTGATCTTCCTGCACTCATGCTATATTCAAAGCAAAGACACACTATACTATCTATTGGAACATTCGTTGTGTCTTGTCAGTTCAGCAGATTTCTTGAAGCCATTTCCCTCTGCCTTCATTGCTCAGCAGTGCAGCATTTGAAGAACTTAGACCACTAGAGCACATCACCAGGAACCTTTTGTGTGTTTATCCTAATGTTGTTGGATGGGTTTGTAGACAGAAGCTGTGCTGTGGCTTTGTCAAAAGCTCATTGTAAGTTAATCATATTCACACACTGCAGTAGTCATTGCGTCTGAAAGTACATTGGAAACAAAATGACCAGCCTGCTGCTTGAAAATTCTATGAATATCTGGAATGAATTGAGCTATTTATCTTTTGTCCCAGAAAGGAATTTCGTGCCTTGTACAGCATACGAGAGGTTTTTTTAGTTTGGTCTGGTTTGGTTTTTAACACTCCAGACTTCATAAATATGATGTGTGTACCTGCATGACTGGACCAAAAAAATCAACCGCCCTAGAACCTACTTGCTAGCTTTTAATTTAAACTTAAATATAAGATTAAAATATAATAATAAGATTAATCTACTCCAAGATTTTGAATTAACAGAAAAATTTAGGTTTTTAGGAAGCATTTGGTGGCTAATGAGGTTATTATGCACAGGAGATAGGAAAATGAGAAATAAAGAGAGATTAAAATACAGTCACAAAGCCTTACATGCAAATACATACAGAGTTCAGAGAGAAATAGACAGACAGACAAACACATACATGCCCACTCTCCAAAAGGATTGTTAAGCTTTTAGAGATTAATCTACCCTGTTTCCAAGCTTCTGAGAAACATTTCTGCCTCATTTATTGCTCACTATGCAGACATTCTGCCAAGGTCAGTGTTTGGAACCAAATGCATTAGGAATTTGCATTGTTTTCTTTTTAATTTGCACAAGCTTTGCAAATGTCTATTCATCTATAGTTGCCTTTAATGCTTAATTTCTTTGATTTGTTCATGCCATTTCACTTCCTATAGTTCTCACATGTAACTCACTTACGACCCGACCTGTCTTCTTTACATATCCTTGTATGAACTGATTAAATATAATTTAAAAAGTAATGTTGGTACAGACCCATCTCTCTTTTAAGCATTGCAAAGTATTGAGACAGCTGTTTCTACACATAAGGGAAAAAAGGAGGACCTGCAGAGATGAGCATTCTGGGTCTGGCCTCCTCCATAATTTTCTTGCCAGCCCTATGTTGGAAGAAACTATTTGCAGCAAATAATTTCTGAGTTCTGCTACACCACAAATTATTCAAGAAGCAAGCTATCCCCAATGAAGAATAAACCTGGCCCACTGATTATATACACCACCAATCTCTATAGCAGACTGTAATCTCTGGGCTGGGAAATATGGTATGATGGGAGGCAAGCTTCCTAGATAAAAAAAAAAACAAAATGGGGAAGACAAACAAGCAAGTACAACCATCCAAAGCTGAAATTCAGAGGAGAAGAAGAAGCAGAAAAAACTCTTCCTTCCTTGAGGTTTCTGAAAAGCTACTTTTACATGGGAAATTGAGACCTAGAATCCTCACAACTGGCATCGTGAAAGCCTCTCTTGTGTATCCAGGAGCTAAATTATTATTATTATTATTACATGTAGTATCACTTGGATACAAGTGGCAAATAGGTGTGGTGCATAAGACAAGCTTAGGTACAGTGCGTTGCTATAACTTTCTCTCTTTTGTGTGTGTCCATCTGTCTTTTTGGTCCTTTTGCAGTTAATCTTCGATAAGATACATTGATGCCCTTGTGGTACAAATGATCAGGCTCAAATTACCCTACTTTGAACAAATTATACAAAGACCAGCTCTTAGAAAAGGCTCTAATTATGGGAAAGATGGAAGGAAAGAGAAGAAGAATACAATCAGCAGCAAGGTGTATGGCAATGCATTGGCAATGCTAGGCAGTAGCAATGGATGCGCTATTGGGAGGCATGAAAGAATAGGAATAGATCATCATGTAGAAAATCTATCTATGTGGTCACTAGGAGTTGAAAATGACAATGACACCTAATTAAATAATTAATTAATCAACCAATCAATCAAGATGCATTGATCTAGTCTTTAATAAGAAGTACCTTAAAGCTGAGAAGAAAAAAACTCATAAGAAGCAGGCATTTGGAAGAACACCTTCTTCCAGCATGGGTAAGCAAGGTCAGTTAGCAACAGACAAACCTAATCCAGGGAAAGTCAGGAAATCTACTGGACATGAGCTGAGTTTATGAACTGAATCAGGAGAAACAAGTTATGCCTGAATACAAGTTATCCAAATGGCATCACTGCTTCTTGAGGTTTTCAGAGGTAACCACATGGAATCTTATAAGAAGCTCTCTTCTTCTAAAGGAAATGAGAGCAGATTCCACAAAAATATCTGCCTTCGCTATGTTCTCAGTCTCCACTTCTCTGTCTAGTCCTTTCCAACATACATCTGCATCTCTATGAACAACCATATCTATAGGAATGATATGGTAGGAATGTTTACATTCATTCAGTTCTTTTAAAAAAATAAATAAATACAGTACTTGGCAACTCATAGAAGAATTAAAACACAGAAATGGTTTCCAATACCCTTATTCCATACTAGTAGCTGGATACCCGTGCTTCGCTAGAAAACTATATGATCGGGCTTGATAAATTGACAGTTAAAGCTTGAAAATTAATGAGTAGTTACGATTGGGCTTGATACATTGACACTTAAAACTTGAAAATTTATGTAGAATGTGTAACTCCTTAGCATTAAAGCGTGTTAATATAAGACAACTGGCAGTTGTAACAGAGTTCTTTTCAGGTGGGGAGGGGGAGTAGAATGTCTAACTCCTTAGCATCAGAGCGTGTTAATTAATATAATACTGTATAAGAAATACTAATGATCTGATGGTCATTTTGAAAAATCCTTTCTTAGCGAGCACCTAGAAGCCAAGGGGAACATACATGCCAAGTTTCAAGTTTGTAGGCTTTACAGTTCTGGAGATTTCATGATGAGTGAGTAGTATTTGGCTTTTATATATATAGATAAAGCACACACAAAATATAGGAATCCTTCTTTCATTACTTGTCAAAGTTCTCCTCAATATCTGATTTTTCCAGGATTCTGAATTATTGTACCTGAACGAGATTCTTTGCTACTGTCAGTTCCTCTCTACTTATGGAAGATAAAATGAACCGTGACAGAGGGTGAGGTGCTAACTTCTAAGACTTGCAGTGCTTCAGATTTTATTTTGGAAATATTCTCTGGAGGAGATGACTACCACTACTACTGGATCCTAAAAAAAGAGGTGACTGATTTAAATGGTTGCAGACAAGTTCATGCTTCTGTACTTTCCAAAGCATCATTTTTTTGAAATGATTTCCAAAATTGAATGCAGTTTTACCAGCTTGTTCCTATTTCTCATTAATAGACTGTACATATTTTGCAAATGTGTAGACAGGACTAAAATGCAATGAATTATCTCACATCTTTACATATGCAGGAACACCTGTGCTCCTCTGTAACATACACAGATCTTTATGCTATTTGCTTTTCTGGTATTTTATCAAAACATGGCTTGTGCTACTAATACTGAGGATAGAAAAAGATGCAGATGTGCCAAATGAATGGAAAGCTGTAGATATCTCTTATACCCATTTTTTGAATTACCTGTTAAAGCTCTCTTGGCTTGCAGATTTTGCATACTTTGCAAACACCAGGAAAGACTTAAAATGTACCAAAACGTCACATTTTTCCCTGAATCTTGTTACCAATGTATAGGAACACATTTATTTATTAAACACATTTATGTAGCTACCCAACTCACACACAATGAACCCACATGTTCTTCTATGATGTATGAAAAATCTTATATTGTTTGATGTTATTTTTTTATGAAAACATGGTCTGTTCTAGTTATAGAAAAGTGTATACAAAAAGTATATAGGTGAACCAAGGAATAGAAATTTATGGAGAACTCTACAATATCTATTTATTAAATTAATGTTAGAAATTGACTTCATGAGTTTTAATGAATGCATACTGTAAAGTATTAAACTGGGAAGAAGAACAGGGCTGTACCTGCTAACTCCTTTCCTAAATTCTCACTCTCTTATCTTTATTTTATCATTCTTCTCTTATATTCAGTGTTCAAATATGAAAATAATGTTTCATGTGCAATTGTCTGTTTCGAGACGGTGTTTTTTCATGGACTGTTGTACTTAATTTTCTGTGCTTGACCAAGTCAAATACAACTGGCCTGCAGGTACATTATCTTGATCTGTGGCATGGCACTGTAGCACATGTAACACCATGGGAGCCACCAGAAATAAGAAAATTCCCAAATATTTCACATTCTATTGGAGTTAGTTCAGATTAATAAAGCACTTGAGTGTTTTTGAGATGTAAGCTATAGGTGACAATCTGTTGGAATATATATTAGAATGTATTTTGTATTGCAACAACTACAGAATTATTCAACCAGCGGATGGCAGTGTTTGGTATGCATCTATGGTTATAATCTATGGTTCCTTTGTGTTCTGAGGGGACTTTCCTGTGACAGTTGAAAAACAGTTAAGCAGCAAGCCCATGGTGACTGTACACTACACTTTACTTGATCTGTACGGCTATGTAACCATCCTCTGCTACTAATCTATATGTCTATATAATAATCCTCTGCTACAAATTCTATAGAATAAAACAGAATTTTCTAACACAACCAAAGGTTTTGGTTTTGCCTTGTAAGAGATCATCCATGTGAGATTGATCTGGCTGCATTGATTGCCTATGGACCTCAGTTCGCAGAATATTTGGTTTAATTCCATCAGTTGAGCATCTCTCTCAAGGGTGTTATAAAAATGCATTTGTATGTTATTTCCTATATATAGATAATATTTAGGGTACTACATTCTGGATGGAAGCTGGAAACATGTAGGTATTCATGGTAATCTATGTGCTTATATAACATAGTATTTATATGCCCAGTGTGTAGTTTTAGTTGACATCCAAGTGGACTTGTCAAAATGGGTGCAAGGTGTTGAAGGCATGGTGGAAATTTGTGAAAGATTCCTTTCCATGGGACCAGATTTATATTATCAATGAATCTAAAGCAAAGGATGGGGTTTCAAGGATTAAGTATTGAGAAAGCATTGTTTTAGGTGAGCCATAAAGATGCTATCATGTTGAGAAGCCATGACTATGCACTTAGCTATGGCACTAAATCCAAATTAAAACCTGTTAAACAGTTAGCCATCTAGCTTCCAAAAGTATCTGAATCCATTGTCTTAACTACTTAACATTAGGAAGCTTTTCCTAACATTCAATTTTAATCAGCCTTTTAATGATTATATGAGAGGGCTGGCATTGGTAAAATTATGGTTTAGCTTTCTCATTTTTGCTCATGTGGAATTCAGTATGTCTTCTGCAGGGGTGGGTTCCTCCCGGTTCGGACCGGTTCTCCCGAACCGGTAGCAGCCCGCTGGTGATGTCACGATGACATCACCGAACCGGATCGGTCGGTGCCGGTCCATGGGGGCCGCCATCTTTTTTTGAATTTTTTTTAATTTGTTTCGATTACCTTCCACTTACCGGTTCGCATCGCTCCGCTCGCGCGCGCGTTTCCCTTGCACAATTTTGCTTGCGCACATGCTCAGTAGCTGCAATCAGCCCGACACACAGCTGAGGAGCTGGTCAGTTGTGCTTTGGGCAAAGGAATAAAGGTCAGTATAAACCCGAGGGCAGGCGAGAGGGCCCTTTTTCAAGCAGCAGAAGAGGAAAAAGCCTTCAAAAATTCACAGAAAATTCCCAAAAAAAGATGGCGGTGCCCATGGACCGGCACCGACCGAACCGGATCTGTGATGTCACCAGCGGGTCACTAACGGTTTGGGCGATCCAGTCTGAACCGGGAGGAACCCACCCCTGGTTACCAGAGATAAAAGCATATCTATTTTAACACTGATGAAATAAGCCAACTTTATATTCCTTCCTTTTGCTTTAACAATGTTGATCTTTCGTTCTTTCAAGTAATGATTTAGAACTTGAATTCTTTTCATTTTTTTCAAGTGTCCAACCTTCAAAGTCTTATATTATCATTTCTTTTAAAAAGCATTTAAAAGCATTTTCCTATAGGAAGGAGTCTCGTGATTAATTCCAAAATCTTATTTCAAATCCATATGTACCCTTAGTCTGTGTGTAACTTTTAAAAATCAAAGTTCTAATCACACTTTCACTGCTTATTCTAAATGAAAAAAGTTTTTAAACTCATATTTAAAACTTATTTTGCTAAGGCTTAAACTCATCTAGTGGTAGAAAATCTATCAATCCAATGTTTCCTAATGGCTGAAAAGCAGTTAACAAACAATTACCTAAAGTGATTAACAAAGGAAGCCTGTGAAGCCAGTGTCCTTTTGAAGATGATGGTGTAGTTTGAGCAAAAAGCTGACTATTCCTTCATCTTCCATAGCTTTCTTGCCATCTCCTTGCAAGGAATAACTCTCTTGAGCACTTGGAGGTGATTTCAAGTCCTCTCCTTGTCTGAAGAGGAATTATGAAGAGTTTATCTACTTGCCAACTCTTCATTCCACCACAGTCATTGGCTACACTTGTAGCAGAGCCATCTGTAGTTCTCAATTTCTCCCCTGGAATACTTAAGAAAGGTGAAAGAATCTAATTGGGTTTAGCCTATGGTGTGTGGGGTGGGGGGGGGGGAACATGTCTCTTGGTTAATTACCTTCTCTTTTTCTAAAATAAAGTTTTGATTATTTTCTATTGCCTCAAGCAATGTGAGAAAGGAAGTTTAGTATTTTGCTTTTATTAAATTACAAAAAGATAAGCTGTTTACTCAGAAGAACAAGTGGTTGGCTGATATATCAAACTGCCCAAAGAGAAGTTGTAGAATTTCCATTTTAGGAGTCAGTAAAGGGACTGTTTAATAATCTTGTGAATATGTTCAGGTATAACAAATAAAAGAATTAATGCAAAGTGGTGCATTAGAGATGCTAGATACCTGAGGGTCATTTTGTTTCATTTTATTTATAGAGCTGGCTTGTTTTGTTTGTGCTATTAAAATGCTGTTTTCCTCAACAAGATTCAGAAAGAATTACAATAAGTACTACATATTTTATACAGACATTATTCTGAGATACTCTAAATGGACCATTAGATATACCCATATGATGGCTCTATATTGATTTGTTTAGAAAGGGTTTTTTTCAGAAGTTGAGTCTATGGGGGAAAACTTAGGAAAGCACATTCAGAGAAAAAGTTCCTTAGTTCTGGATCAATTAAAAAAGGAAAAAAGAAAAATAATCCTGTTGTTGTCTGATGGCTTGTATATAGCATAATCTGGTTTAACTATGGGTAAAAAAAAAGAAAGAAAGTGGGAATAAAAAAGAGAATGAGAATGTTAAGGAGAGATATATTTTCTCCATTGAGCAAGATCCTGTTTGGTTCTTATTTGTTGAATGTTTGAGAGCCATTGTCATACCTGAGGAAATTAGCAAAGTCTTTAAAATGAAATACCTACCAGGATCATGGGAAATTGTCAGAAAAGTTTCAGTTTTCCTTATCTTTCCTAGCCCAAGAGTTAAGCTGAGGAGAGGCAGAAAGAAGTAGAAATTCTTTAGTATGGTGCTTGTTGCTTTCATTAAAATGGTAAAAACCATGTTGCACTGTTACACCCCTCAGAATGTAGATACAAAAAGGGTGGATCTGTCATCCTTCTGCCCCTTCTTTTCCCTTCTCCTTTTGAACAGGATATTGTCCGTAGTTATCCCCCCCCCCCCAAAAAAAAGGATCGTGCTGAGGTTATCAAAAATATCAGCAAACATGAGAAACCACAACCCTTAGTTTTTCCCCTTCATTTTTTATATCAAAAAAGTATAAATGTTTATGTATAAAATTCTCACTAGATACCATAGCCTTTCCTTTGGGGTTAAATTGCAAATTTCAAATCAGCATGATGTTACTTTACAATTACTTCTTTGACTTTTACCCTTGGATAATATCTGCAATTATAAGCCTTAATCAGAGGACAGGGAGGAGTAAGAGAGGTCAGAGGGGAACAGCTTGCAACAGCTCCCATATATTGCCCATGACTTGCCTGAGTTTTAACAGTAGAAAAGCTTTTCTTTTAGAAAAGCGGCCAAACTGAATTGGAGATTCTTTTTTCAACCGCAGTTTCTCCTTAATCAACTTTTATGAAAAGTTCCTGGTAATCCTCTTCCTGTTGATCAAACAGACAAAGCTTTCTCATCTCTTCCTCTAATCATTTACATGGCCCAATATTATTATAATGAAGTAAATATTTTCCACCAAAAAAAAAAAAAAACACCAGAGAAAAGGATCAGAAGCTTTTTCTACTAAGGCTAAAATGATTGTTTCTATTACTGCCTCAGTTCCTAATTCCTTAAGTAGTTCTTGTTTTAAAAAAGGCTAAGAAGGAAGAAAAAAAATATTGCCAGAAAATATGGATATTTGCTTATCTACTTAGATGTCACTTAGGTGTTACTTGTACAAATATCCTTCTGCTAAATCTAGCATTATTTTGCTAAAAGCCCATGATCAGCCATGTGAATTGGAAATGAAGGGGCATTTAATTAAAGATCATCCTTGGGACCTTTTAATAAAATTATATACATGGCCTTGCCAGACTCAAAGCCTGAGCTAAATTTAGTGCAATTTAGGAAGTAGAAGAAGAATGCAATTTAGAAAGAAGAGCAAATTAAGTAATATTTTACTCAACTGATTGTCATGTATAATAATAAGACTTCTCCATTAATTGTTTAATTACCTAATTTGCTTACCTTTTATGAAACAAAAAGAATCATATTAAATAATATCGTAGAATATTAAATATTAAACAGAATATTAAATAAAAGAGAAGTTTGGTCTAATGGTTAAGGCACCAGCCCAGAATCCAATAGACAATAAATTCTAGTCCCGTGACTTCTGCCTTAGCCATGAAAACTAGCTGAGTGACTTTGGGCCAGTCAATCTCTCTCAACCCAACCCAACCCACCTCATAAGGTTGATCTGGGGAAAATAGGAGGAGGAAGGAGTATTAGATATGTTTGTTGCCTTAAGTTATTTAAAGACACAGACAGACAGACAGACAGACAGACAGACAGACAGACAGACAGAGACAGGAAGAAAGAAAGAAAGAAAGAAAGAAAGAAAGAAAGAAAGAAAGAAAGAAAGAAAGAAAGAAAGAAAGAAAGAAAGAAAGAAAGAAAGAAAGAAAGAAAGAAAGATTGAGGTAAACGTTTCAACCTAACAATTTTTTTACAAGTTGATAATGGTGAATGCAAAATCTCTAAAGTTGGAAGGCAGCAAAATGTATAACTGAGGTGAAGGAAGAGGATAATGAGAGATGTTTAATAGGGCCACCTTTCAAATTATACCTTTCAAAAGGTATTAGAAGTACCGATTCAGACTTTTTACAAGCACAGCACCTTTTTGCTATTCCTGAAAAGATGATTTCTTTTTTCAGGCTTACACACAAGTCTGTCTGCCTTTCTGACTGACCCCTAAGATCAGAACAGACATGCCTTGGTGACACTATTTTTTCCTGCCATGGCCCCTTAACATTGCCTTCATTTCATCCTTACTCCAAGAAAAACTGAAATTGTCCTTACTTGTGATAGTGTTACAGTGGTGTTTTACCTCTTTTTTAACACTATATAAGGTCATTCTCAGGATATATAAAAGCAGTTGGATTTTTGTCACCCATTAATCTGAAAGAGGACGGATAACTTCAGAGACTTGAAACAGAAGTCATGGAAGCAAGGGAAGAATCAGCACCAAGGACAGCAAATTTGTAATGTAGGGCTACTAGAAAACAGAACGAGAGTTTGAGAGTTTATGTAGTGGTTAAGGCTTCAGGCTGGAAACCAGCAGACTATGAGTTTAATCCCATCTTAGGCCCAAAGCCAGCAAAGTGACTTTGGACCAGTCACCTTCTCTCAGCCCCAGGGGTTTGTCCTGACAGTTTCCAAGAATCAACAATTGAGTAAAGGGGGGGGGAATGAAGACAACAGAATGAAAAAAATGCTGCATTTGATCAAAGCAATGCTTCCAACTATCTTTGAAATATATACAGCAATCCTACTTATAACAAAGAACTGCCATGTTTAACACTATGGAATGTGTGATACTCTAAGCAAATGTTGAACTACAGCTCCCAGTACTCTTGCCATTGGCCTTAGAGTCCAACTCTAGTAGCTCTTAAAAAAGAGTTGTAGAAGAGTTCCCTCATGTTCTCTGTCAAAAAGTAAGTAAGTAGTTCTAATCCTGCCTTTTAATTTATTATTGTCAGGAGTTTGCTCCTCTTGCTAAATTAAAATGTGATTTGTCTTGTTTATTATTTGGAGTTGTGTGAAATCAGCCATTGATAATCTAACTTTTTTAAAAAAAATTATGGTTTAACATAGTAGGCTTACTGCAATGTACAAACATAGCTATGGTTAATTAAATTGGAATAACAAAGTCAAAGCAGAGAGGCAATTTCTCTTTCCAAGTGTAACCAGGTCCTTTTTTACTAGCAATAAAAAAAATCACTCTCATCTAGGTCTGCTTCTCTTCCTGGTGAGTAAACTTAGAGCTACCATCTTCAGATTGTATTACTTAAAGAATAATACTAAGAAAGATAGGGATTTATATTGTGGTTTCCCCTCTTTCGTGATTACTATTTGGCCATTAATGGTTAATTTCATCCTATCTATATCGCTCCTTATTCAATTTTTGTTATCTCACTAGAGTGGGACTGTAGGGTCAGATCTGCCATATATACTGCTGAAGGCTATCTAACTGGATTTGTTTCTGCATGCAGTGCAGACCTTAGAGTTTGGAATTGCTAATACAGTAGGAAAACAAAGGGAAAAAACATTGTGACTTGTCCACTTTAGCACATATTTAATATGCAGCAAACAAACTATAAACTGTGAATTGGCTTCAGTGCAAATGGCTGCTAATGAGATATCTCCAGAGGAGAATATTACAGTGTTGGCTTGAGATTTGTATTAGGATACTAGGCTTAAAATGAGCCTGTTTACACAGCACAATCATGATTTACTCATTTAACTGAATGCCTGGCTTTGCACAATAGACTGAACCATCAGCTAACTGTATGATTTGGATTTGGACATGCTAGCTTAAATGTGGTCTGTAAGTTTCTGGTTCAATGTGTGTGCTGCAAAGCCACCCAAGCTGTTCTTATCCTTTTATCTCAGGAAATTGAACACAAGTGCATATTTTGAAATGGAACAGGAGAGGTTAGGGTTGGAGAAACTGTTACTCCTTGTAGCTAAGATGACTTTCTGGTTCATTTCTTTGGTATCATTTGGTAAGGCACTGCTTTAGAAGGCACTTAAAATAGGAATTCAATATTAATGGGTAAAAAGTTGAGGCCTGCAGTTGTTTTCATGACAAGCTATGCCTGCTGAATTACTAATTTTTAGATAACTGTTAGATATAGTTTGATTATGCTGGCCCAGAAAAAAGACAGAAGCAGATTAAAGAACAAAAGAAATTTTGAGAAGAAAAAGACCAGTCTATCTGATCGTGCTGTGTTCATGTTTATATAATTAAGGATTTAGAATTTTGGGCCAATGAATCTTTCTCAGCCCAACCTCAGCTCACAGGGTTGTTCTTGTGGGAAAATAGGAGAAGGAAGGAGTATTAGGTATATTTTCTACCTTGAGTTATTTATATAAAAAATTAAAGGTGGGATAAAAATAAATAAAATTTCAGAATTGATGCATGGCTTTGATAATATGGGAAAAAAATAGGATCTTACAACTTTATTTCCAAATGTCTCAGATTTTAGCAACATTGTTCCACTTCCTTAAAATTATGTCCACTTTCCTGTGATAGAAACAAGGGAGCAACATTATCCTTATTGGACTATATGTTTTTGCAAATGAACATTTGTGTTAGTAGATTTAGGTACCAAATAATTTACATTTCTCAAAGTATTCTTATTTTTCTATGCTCCATCTTTAAATGAATGAATAACCTCTGATGCTGCTGCTTAGTGTAGTGATAGTTAAATGTTGTGTTAAGGCACTATGGATCGAATTACCCATCTTACATGTCAATCATATCCTGCTCTGAATGTCAGAATTCGAGAAATATATCTGAAAGAATAGATTTTTTTTTTCAATTTCTCTTTCAGCAACATGTCTCAACAATTAAACAAACCAAACAATATGGTTTTCATGAATTATAAGTGGATACCTGTTTTAAATCCGTATTGCATAAATTAATGTTATTGGACTAGACTAGAAAATATATTAGAGCTGATGGAAATGACAGCAGTGCCAGTTTGATGGGAAAGTTTGACTTAAGAGCCTGATATAGTTCACAAGGGCTTTATATCTTGCTTACCAATAACCCACCTTCTGAATGAAGGAAACTTTATTATTGCTTACAATGAATGGTTTTGGGCAAAAGGATCACAGCATTGAGCATCCTCAGTCATTCTCACAGTCCTTGGAAATGAAGTGTCTATGACTATTATGACCATTATTCTTCCTGCAGTTGACAGTCCACTGCAGCACAATATTGCCATTTTTTACCTGTATCCTGGGAAAACTATTTCAGAGTTGAGAAACTTGGGAGCTTGTAGTGCTTGAGAAAACATGGATGCTTCCAGACAAATAGCTCTTAGTATTAATCCATCAAAAGGTATTCTGCAGTTACGGTGTTTTTTTTCCTCCCTTATAAATTTTCTGTGCTAAGAAAACAATAATTATGCAAAAACATTGAAGTAAGAAATAGAAGATAATCATATAGTACTTGAATTCCATATCTAAAGCATAGCTAGTTTCAGAATAAGTTCATTTTTGAATTGCCACATGTCTCAGAAGGTAGGATATTCATTTGGCTTCCTTTTAAATTAAAAATTTTGTTTTATATACAAGCAAGGAAGATGAGGGATGTTACATATTAGTTTAGGACAATCTAAAGAGAGAGACAATAATTACATAATAGTTTCTTGGTCATTTGAAGCTATGATGACTCTAAGGTGAGCTTCAGCAAGGAGGGGCTCAAATCCTGTATTATTGGTATAATTTACAATATATTCCTCCCTCTACATAATTATTAAAGATGAAAAAAAAAAACCTTTCCTTTTTTGGTTATGCTGGTTGATGTGGAGGTATATTCATTTCTAAGTCACATATCGTCATAATTATTTATTAAACATGTATAATATCTGACTCCCAACAACTCTGAGCATTCCTACTAAATCTGCAATATTTCTTCACCATCTATGGTATCTCTATGGGAGTTTGGGAATGATAAGCCATAGAGATATTTATTTTTCATCTTTCTATC
Source organism: Thermophis baileyi (assembly GCA_003457575.1). Classification (NCBI taxonomy): domain Eukaryota; kingdom Metazoa; phylum Chordata; class Lepidosauria; order Squamata; family Dipsadidae; genus Thermophis; species Thermophis baileyi. The sequence goes on from QLTV01004400.1 coordinate 4,602,021, forward strand.
CTTCTGCAATGACAAGATTCTCAGCAGCTCTTAAAGTTGCAGTGCAGATTTTATAGTTGCAGTGCAAAGAACTATAGAATACAAATTTACATACGTAGAAAAAGAAAAAAAAATCAAGCTTGATGTCTAAGTAGCATATCAGAGAATTTTGCTTTGTTTATTAATATGGCAGAAGGGCTTAGGAAAAACTTGCCTAAGAGAATCTTAGTTGGTGGAAGCAGTGCGATCTGGTGTTTCACACAGGCATTTTCTTATGTTACATTTCTGTAGAGACAGAGAAACTTACTTCATCAGCCTGCTTCCTGAGCCACACACTGGGAACATTGAACTCAGAAGAAGAGAGACCATACAAGTACTGAATGGTTTAAACTACTGTTAAACACCCTGAAAATCATGAACACAGTCAGACCATAATGTAGCAACCCCCTTCCCCCCCCCCCCCCAAAAAAAAAAGAAAACTTGATATGCAGGACTTTATGAACAGGAGACGTAGGAGACCAAGGAATGAAGAAGTGTGGGATTTAAATTCTGGATGGGAATGATCCAGATGCCCACACACTATAACTAGATTTAAGGCACTTAAGTGTTTGCTGCAACATGAAGGTAAAAAGCCTCTCTCTCTCTCTCTCTCTCTCTCTCTCTCTCTCTCTCTCTCTCTCTCTCTCTCTCTCTCTCTTCTACACAGCATAATTTTCCTACCCTATCTTCTGATTAGAACTGCTTAAAGTCTAAGCAGGTGCTATTCTTTTGAAAGAAGCTAGCTTTTATTGCAGTGTGTGTGTGTGTGTGTGTGTGAACAACAGATTCAATAACCAACTTTAAAACATAACTGATGTAATTGCTGGGGGGGGGGAATATTTTTATGTGCTACTCCTGGAAAAAAAATCTGAGGTTCCAGCAGCCTGACTATTGATTGGCTGTTTAAATAGAGGCCTATGTGATCCAAATAGGCTGGCCTGATTATACAACAGCAGCAGGATTTCAGTGCTCAGCGAGTGTTGAGGCAAAGAAGCCAGAGACAGGATGAGAATATGTACTATGGCATCAGTATGTAACTGCTGGAGCTGGAGAAGCCAGCTACCTAGCTCCCTCCGTGGACAACTTACTCTGCTGCTTTCTTCCTTGCTGAGAAGATGCCAGCTGTGTGTCTGTGAAACAGCTAAGAGGACCGGTCCTTGGAATAATGCGTTTGACTTGTAATCGGTGTCTCTGAAACAGAGCTTCATTGCTGACATACAGTACCTGATGTCAATAAAACCTCTCAGAACTCAAGACATATACAGAATGAAGGTGAGTTGTTCAGTGCATGCCTTATCCCTAGTGCATCCTGATGTAGCATTTACTGCACTTGAATTTTTGCTTCCTTAACCCAAGGGGAGGGTGAGTGAGTGAGAGAGTGCTTTGCATAATTAGGAAAAAAAGATATTTTTTAAGACTCAGTGTCAGTAAATGGAAATGACTCCTAAGGAAATGTTTTGACGACAGGCATCCTTTTTTAATTATACAGTATATATGAAGAGGAACAGCACAGTAAGATATTTATGTCCTTTTATATTAGTGTTCTTGCTAAGGAGCTTGACTTTCTTTTTTTAAAAATGCTGCTATTGCTTACTGTTGGTAACTACTTAAAAATAAAAGCTAGTCTTATCAACTTTAAGGACCATTTAAAAGCAATTCTTGTCTGCTTAAAATAACAAGGTTTGCCAGGTATCAACAATAATACCATAACCTTAAGCATGTATAGTATGTACTTGTAGGAATTCCCCTCTTCTCCACCCAAAAAAACGATCCCATGAGGTTTCAGTCTTATATTTTCAACATATGGAGCTTTTGTCCTGTTTAGATTGAACAGCTCTTTTCATTCAGTAATAACATTTTCTCACTTATCAAATTATGGCACCCTTAAGTTAATCTTTTCTTTAGAAGAGAATAATTGATTAAGGGAGGAAATACTTGTCTTCTAAATTACTGTTCATATTAAGTTACTCTATTTAGTGTATACAAGTGGTCAATGGGCATATTGCTAAAAGGGCAGTTTTCTTATTTCACATTGGTAGACTTTGCATTATGTTGCTCCTGCTGTAATAATCTGCATTGCCTTTTACATATCCTAGCCATTTTTTTAAACATTTATGGGTTGTTGTTTTTTGCTATGATATTCATTTGCTACTGTATGATTATTATCTTATGTGCAGAGAAATTAAAATGGCTGTAACTGAAGCTTTTGATGAACTTATGTTGGCCAATAAAAACTTTCCTGAGGTTTGTCCAATTAACAAGATTTACATAGTATGTTACTTCTGCAACAATGACTGCTGTTTCTAAAGAGTAGCCATATATTGCCATGGAAAATGATCTCTTGCATTTACTGTCTTTTCTGGCTACCTCTCTCTTGGAAAAAGGTAGAATACACTCCAAAGGGTCAGGATGTAGGACACTTAAATAAAAATTACTTTTAAAATTGTCATTGAAAAAACTATCCTGAAGAAAATTAATATGGAAGAAAATATTGATATAATTCAGTATGAGGGGGTTGCTTAAATGTAAGTCCAAATGTGTTAAAAGTAGACAGGTTTTTTTAAAAAAAAATGGTTTAGCTTAATCATAAAAAGATACACTTGCTAAAATCCCCTCTTCTACTCAAGAATTAAAGATGAAGCCCTATGTTCGTTTGCACCTGGCCATCTACTTCCAGGTTGCTCTGCACTGAACTACAATTTTAAAGTGCACTCTTATAGATGCCTACTCAGAAGTAAGGCAACTGAATTCAGTTGAACTTACTCCCAAGTAAATTAGTATCAAGTTAGAGGTTTAGCTGTACATGGTAACACATTTGGGGGAAATGTATTTTGAAAATATGTAACCTATCTTTGAAACTTCCCAAATAGCTACTTAAATGTTGAATGGAGATATGACAATGGAAAGGTCATTTCTTTTTTTAAAAAAGGAAATATCTGCAGAAAAATTATGTACATGAAATTCTTACGTTGTAAAGAAATGATTATTAGCTTCTTATCTCGCAATATTTAGCTGCTTTTATGTTCTTGCTTCAGCAAAAAAAAAAAAAAAAAGTAGAAGTAAAATGCATGATCCAGGCAAAGTTATGCCCATTCAATAATTTTGATGAGAAAAATAAACACATTTCCTGCTAAATCCCTGTTAGCTAAAGAAAAACTTTCTCTGGAGTGTGCCTAAAGTATGTGTCTCTAATATTAAGAAGAGAGATGCTGCATATAGTAATTTTACTGATGTTCTCTATCCCTGGAAATACTTTACTTCCTGCTGATAAAAATTAATTTTGTCGGTAAATCATCTACTCGTCGCACTACTCTGGGGAAATTTTAAGTGTATTCCTTTCCAGTTCTCTGAGGTACGTAATAACTATACCATATGCTTTATGCATGTGCGTATTGTGGTTTGTCTAAAACATCATTCTGCAATGTATAGGCCCCATTCTGTGTGGAGACCTTCCTTGTGTTATAAAGTGTTTGTGTCAAGCCAGGACATTGCTCAGGGAAGGGAAGGTTGGAAATGTTACACCAAGGAGTAGACCAAGTTATTTGGGTTTCTTGTGCATGGTCAATGAAGTGAATTCTGCATGGTATTTTTTTTAATCTGTTATAGAGAAGACTCTTTTATTTATTTTTTTAAAAAAAGTAGATCATCCTGATGAAATGCTCTAAAAATATGCATTCTGGCATAATTTCTTCTCTATCGTGCATTCTTTGTCACAATGCTTATGTTATTTAATGTATGATGTGCTGGGGGGAAGACTGTTCATTTATGAAGGAGTCTACCATTATAAATATTAGTTTATAATATAGGAAATATAATTGATTCCTTCCTGAGTACAGTTCCAACCAACTTAATAAGCCTACATATTTATTTACTTATTAAAGTTAGAGATCAAGCATCTCATTCTTAGGCTAACTCTATATATTGATGATTTGTATGGAATCATCATACTAAAAGTTATTTATTTAGCATATAGCTCTCTAGAAGATAAAAATACCGGTAGTTATATAAGCAAAAAAAAAAAAATAGTTACTGGGCATGCTGCTCATTTCAAGCATTTGTGTGACAAAGCTAATAGACTGGATGCTTTTGTTAGAGTGATTCACAGCTTTAAGAATTTTCTTGTTGGTCTTCCGAATAATACTCTTTATTAAACCTGTATTTCAAACTGCTCCTATGAAGATCGAATTGTTGGTCTCCTTGATATCTTTGAACAAGGTTTATCTGACTCTTGTTTTGGCCCTGTGTTATTCAGACTGCCCGGTTGTGATGCTTGCCTGTTTGGGAAATAATTTACATTCTGCTGTGGAACAGAACTCTTTACTTGCAGTTCACTTAGAGCCAGTAGAGGGCTCTTTCTCCCTATACTATCTACGTAGCCGGTTATGCTACAAACTATTTCTAGGCTGCTTATCACTTTTTTTAAAAAAAAGTTCTGATCAAATTAGAATGTGGAGGGATTTTACTCAGTAAGAAATATTTATTTTCTTTGATTTTATTATGACATCTAAACCTGTTTTTTTTTTTAATTAGTCGTCCCTGTAGTAATATTTGTAGTGTTTCTCTTTCTTTTGGAAGATGCACAAAAATAGTTTAAAATAGCACAACATTCTGTCTGAAGGAGAATTTACAATTTTAATATCTGATGGGTGGCTGATGGTAGATTAAGCTGAAAAGCAGTGTGCTAAGTCCTCGCTTAACGACCGCGCCGGCTGCTGCTCGCTTCCAATTGGCTAAGGCAAAAGCAGCAGCCGGCGGGAAAAGCAAGCGTCGGGATTGGCTAAGCGTTTGACAGCCCGGCTATAAAAGGAGCTGTCAAAGCCGCTTAGCCCCGCTGTTCGCTAAAAGGTGCTGAATAAAGGTTCCTGTGTTTCTGACAAGCCTGGTGTCTGCCTGAGTTCCTGACAGCCACCCCTGCAACACTTCACTGGCGACGAAGGTGGGATTGGCAGCCTGAGGGAACAAGCGGAGCCAGCGAACGAGCGAAGCCATCCGTTCCTGACCGAGCTGGTCACTAGAGCGCACAGTCACTTGGCGACGAGAGGTCGCTGACAGCTGAAATACGTCGTCCTTTTAAGGATGACAGCTCTACCAGCCTTCGCTCCGTTCGAGCCGACGACAGAAACATGGGACGACTACTTAACGCGTTTCGAATGCGTTCTGAGGGCTAATGATTTTGCGGAGCTGTCAGGACCCCGTAAGTTGGGATACTTCCTCAGCTCCTGCGGCCGTGACATGTTCGTCACGGCCAGAGCCCTAACCGCACCGCAGCCCGTGTACCTGGTTCCCTGGGACACGTTGATGGAAAAACTAAGGAACCACTACGCTCCGGCACCCTCCCGAGTCGCCCGACGCCATGCCTTCAGACAACGGTTCCAGAAAGAGGGCGAAACAATAAACGACTACGTTGCCGCCCTCAGAACAGCCGCAGTAAACTGTGAGTTTTCAGACCTGGACGATCTCCTACTTGATCAACTGATCTGTGGAGTCCAGGATCTGAGACTCCAGCGCAGGCTGCTGGCTAGGAAAGAGCTGACTCTCGCAGCCGCTGTGGAAGAAGCCACAGCCTCAGAGCTATCCGAAAAATCTGCAACAGAAATGCAGCGTTTCCGCCCTCTGACAGCTCAACCGAAACAACAGACCATACATTATGAGGAGGCTGAGAGTGACACCCCTTCTGACGAAGAGCCAGATGTCAGCCGCCTGCAA
>QLTV01004400.1:4637956-4658963 GCA_003457575.1 Thermophis baileyi
CAGTCCCAGATTAGTTACAGCATTGTACAGGGTTGAATGTATAGGTTCTGTTGTACATTCGTTGAGGGACCATTTGATAAGAGGTAGATTTAGGTCACCAAGAAGGATGAGAGGGTATGGGCCGGAGGCTGCCCACGTTAGGAGTGAAGTTAACTTATTCGCATGTTCGATGTCGTAGTCTGGGGCTCTGTAACATAGTAGAAATCGTAACCAGATTAGTTACAGCATTGTACAGGGTTGAATGTATAGGTTCTGTTGTACATTCGTTGAGGGACCATTTGATAAGAGGTAGATTTAGGTCACCAAGAAGGATGAGAGGGTATGGGCCGGAGGCTGCCCACGTTAGGAGTGAAGTTAACTTATTCGCATGTTCGATGTCGTAGTCTGGGGCTCTGTAACATAGTAGAAATCGTAATGTGGTGTTTAAAGATAATTCACAGATGATGGTCTCTGGAAGAGCAAGATCGTGTGTTACTTGGATGTTTTTTAGATTTAAGGACTTTTTGTAAAAGATGGCCTCCTCTACGGAGTTCACGATCAGACCGGTAAACATGATAGTTCCTTTCTACAATGATGGAGTCAGGGAGGGAAAGTTGGGAAAAAGTCTTAAAACAGTCATTAGCATAACAACTGGTTTAATGTCAGGATCCCTGCTTCTACAAATACTCTGCAATAGAACATTTTACCACCAATTTTCAAAGTTTTTTCCCCCAAATAGTTAAGTATTAATGAGGCTCATTATAAAAACTCAGACTATGTCCTCATATGGCTTAAAGATTCTTCACTGCATGTGCTTCTGGATATAAAGTGCCTTTTCTGCTATACATTGTTCCATGATTGCAAAGGAAATAAATTATAACTTTTCAAAATATCCCAGAAAGGGAAATATTCCCTTTCATTCTACTTTTTGTGGCTGATAAAATATTAGCCCGATGATAACTTTTACAAATCAGATAAATTAAAGTCACCATATTCTAATAGTAGTTTCAATTTAGCTTTGTGTTCCACTATCACAAATCAATTTGCTAAATAACCTATCAATTCAAAATATTTATTTTGTATTAACATGGGAATACTTCTAACTGCATAAATGTGGGACAAAATTAATTTTAATAATCTTAATTTTACCCCACAAGCTTAAAGGAATTTTAATCTATCAATTTACAACCAAATGAACTTTTTCTGACAGTTCTAACCATAACCTTCTTCTAATACCCTCAAAATAATAATAATAATAATAATAATAATAACAACAACAACAACAACAACAACAACAACAACAAAAGCAACAACAACCATAAGGGTCAATATATACTTGTGTTGATACTATGCTAATCTCTTTCCTAACTAAAAACATAACTCCAGCTGTCTCAGTACTATTTCCAGAAATATATGAGATACCTGACCATCCTATTTCATCATCTCTAATATGATATTGTTGTATAAATCAGCTTTATATCCATTCATTATTTTAAATATATTTCTGTTTAATAATATTTTTCCTGTTTTGTATTCCTACTCAGAATCTTCAACTTAAACATATGAAGGATGAAATGTATTATATTTACAGATCCATTAAAAAAAATCCTCAAGACAATAAATATGGACTTTACAAATATGTGTATAGTACCGAAAATTAATGCTATCAATGTCTAAAAAAGCTAAGAAATAAACACATAAAATATAAAACCAACATACTTACTCCCCAAATTAAGCCAATAAGTATAAAGAAGGGGGGGGGAGAAAGACTTTTATGAGCACTAGTTCGCCACCTCAACTATCTTCCTGTTTTAGCAATAGCAATAGCACTTAGACTTATATACCGCTTTACAGTGCTTTACAGCCCTCTCTAAGCGGTTTACAGAGTCAGCATATTGCCCCCAACAATCTGGGTCCTCATTTTACCCACCCAGGAAAAAGTTAACATTGGAACATCAACAAAGGGCAATGCTGGTCACTAAAGACAAAACCAAGAACTCTTATCACAAAGATGTATGCCTTCCACATGCCAAAATCAGTGATTGCCTAGTCAGAAATGACAGCAAAGCATCATGAACCATAAAACTCTGTTCTGATCTGAGATGGACCAATAATAAAAATAAAGCCTAAGCCAAAGAGAATCTGTTCCTCAAAAAATAAAACCATAGATTGAGGAAGATCATTAACAACTTGCAATTTATCTTCTTTACATTTCCATGAATCGATCGCATATGCTTTTCTCAGAAACATATAATGAGCAGGCACCCTCTGAAATTTAACAGTCACCAGTTGAATGTTCTTAGAGATATCCAGAAGTAATCTAACTTGACAAGAACCTTTTATTTCTAGGTCCACCCCTGAAGACAATGAAAGTATTTCTTACAAGCATTTTTTTCTGAAAAGTCAGAACAGGTAAAGTTTCTTTTCTATCTGTACCTATAGGGAGACCCCCTCATCTTTAGGTTTCTGTGAGTCAACTCTCCTGATATTTTAAGCAAAGTTTTATCAGGCAGATCTATGCTCTTTACATGTTTTTTAAACTGTAGAGTCTGCTTCCTTCAATCTGCCTTCAACCTGGGTTCATGAGAACAAGCAATCACCATCTTCACATTCTCCATTCTCAAATGGTTAATTTGGGGCTTAATTGTTTTCATGTTTTCAGTTTTATGTTGCAATCCTGAGTGGCAATGTTCTTATCTGGTATGCCTATCTCAGAATATAACTTATCATGATTAGCCTTCATAAAGTTACACATCGATTACAATTTATCCATCAACTCTGTGTGTTTCTGGTGTGTGTGTGTGTGTCTCAATTTCTTCTGGGAAAGACTCTCTATTCCAAATTGAATTTTGCCCAAAGACATAGGATGCATTTCATCTTGAATTCCAAGAATCTCAGCAGCAGAAACAGTTTCATCTTGAGGTCTGACCATCAAGACTAGCTCTTCTATGGAAGAGGGGCTGGTTTTGTCTTCATTATATTCAGAATAATAATCTCTTCTGTAAGTATGCAAAAACCATTCAGTAAACTGAAAACAGCAGACCCATAAAAGGGGTTCAATTCCAAATTTTGCTCCAACTACAGTACTTTAAAGGAGGGAAAGAAGACCAAACAGGCAGTTGTTAGATCTCCATGACAGCTGAAGTCCAGAAAGTTATGAAAAGTACTGAAATGTTAAAAAATTCTGCATTAAAAGAATTTTTAAAATATTATTTTTAAAAAAAAGAGAATACAATCTTGATTTCTTTATTTTATTTTTCTCCTGCTTTTATTTTTAATCAAATCAATCCCCACTTTCCACTCCTGTGGTTTGGGTTGGGCTGAGAGAAAATGACTGGTCCAAAATCTCCCAGCCAGCTTTCAAGTCTAAATGAAGACTAGAACTCATGGTTTTGCCTTGCATTTAGCCCTTCTAAAGATCAGAGCCAAACTGGCAGTTCCTGAGAAATAATCATGTTAGCTATATTAATTTGAAATTTTAATAAAATATAAATCAAATCAAATCAAACTTGAATTTTATCCCACCCCCATCTACTTTTTGAATATAGGTTCTAGCTTGCCACTCAAAGATGAAATACAATAAAATGTGTTAATCACAGATGTAATAATTACATTTAGATAAATGTAAATTCTCATTTAAGTCAAGCTTGACTGCTGATGATTGTATGGGCATTTCTTGTAGCAATTTTGGCAGCAGTAGAGAAGTGGTTTGCCATTGTCCTTATAACTTCACATCAAAATAACCAGATACAACCCTATTAAGCTTTCTTTCTTTCTTTCTTTCTTTCTTTCTTTCTTTCTTTCTTTCTTTCTTTCTTTCTTTCTTTCTTTCTTTCTGGATCAGCCAAAATCACTAGATGCTGCCATCTGCTGCAATCGTCAAATCAGGTTTTCTTTATAGCATTATGGTCCATGTTACAACATTAAATCCACATGTACTTCCAGAAAGAAGATTATGTACTCAAACATATCAAATTTATTTATCCAAGAGTGATATTAGATCCCCTGTTTATTAATACATTTTACCCTGACAATATAAGAAAGGTTCACTGCAATACATTTAATTTTTATGAGTTATGGTATTTTTATGTTACTTAATAACCAGAGTTCCTTGAAAGAAATCACTACCCAGGCTCCATTTATTTTAATGAAAGGTGGATTTGAGTTCTGAGAAAGTACATGCCCTTCTTTGACTTACTTCCAAGAAATTGCACATAAACTGAAGTCCTGGTAAAAATTAAATTTTGGTTGCTTGTAGAATATATAAAATATTATATATTAGTCAATACTAAATGTAACATCTGGAAAACCTACCAATAGTTATTACAGAATCCTTCTTCTCTTCCTCATCCTCCTTAGCTATTTCTGTAATCTGCCAAGCTGATTTTTTTCTCCATTTTCCAGCATAATCATTGCAGTTTTATAGCTAAGCTTCCTAAACCAGATAAGTTGCTCTTAACAGGTTATTCCATTTGCTGTGCAATTTTTATCTTCTCATACTGTCTCAGCCTATTTTTTTTGCAGAAAGGCTATGAAAGAAATGAGGACAGTTTAATGGATTTTCTTTAAAGCATTTTCCTGAAAGCTAATTATGCAAATGGTTATTGCATGGGATGCAAACTGAGGACGTAAAATAAATAAGTACAAGTAAGAGAGGGAATTGAACATTCTTGAATTCTAATTGCAAACTACTAAGGTGTGCTTTTATTAAGCTTTTGGGATAAGCTTTTTATTCAGACAAGCATTTTTTTTTAAAAAATGCAGTGGGCCAATGGAGAACTATTGCTATACAGGACAGATGTGCTGAGTTCAGTTGGTAGAATGCAAATTTAGAAGGCTCTTCTAATCTACTTGTGAGTGGCAATTTGAAAGAGTTATTTACATTTTATGTATGTATTAGTGCTTGACTTGCTAGAAAAATCAAATGAAGACTGTGCATTTCTGATAATAATGGAGCCTGACTTGATTTATGTACTTGTTTGTTTGTTTGTTTGTTTCCTCCCTTTATTATTTTTAGAAATAATTCATGGTGATGAACACACACAATACTTCTTCCTTTCCCTATTTTCCCCATAACAACAAACCTGTGAGATGAGTTGGGCAATGAGAGAGTGACTGGCCCAGTCTTGTTTGTGCATTGTGTGTGGGTTGTGTTATATATGAATCAGACCAGTGACAATCAAGCATTTTCCTATTGTATTTGGCAGATTGTTTAAATATACCACTCCAAGCTGGCTTGCCTTTTCACTAAACATGTTATTTTGTGCTGCTATTCACTAAGAGTAAATGTGCATTACCTGAGAGATTTCTGGCAGGCCACTGATAAAGGGTCATATTCTAGAGGTATTTATATTTCCATAACAATATCTAGGCATCATAAACTCTCTGGGCCACTCTAGATGTAAGAACCAGTTGGAATCTGCCAATTATCTCTATTAAGACGGAGGATGTGCTCCTTAGCTGTTTTTCTTTAGGTAAATTGTTTAGCCCAATAGACACTGCATTAAGTACATTTTTTTAACTCTTTGTCTCACATGTTTTTCCCAATGCAGCCATGGAATAGAGATAATTGGTTCTGGGCTACCTATTTTTAGCTCCTAGGTACACTTCGAATAATTGTCTTATTTGGAAACTGTTGGAAACTCATAATGGAAAAGCAAGATTTAGAAATATACAGGGACGTCCAAATTAATCTAGGTGTGTCAGTAGCAGAAACAACCAGAAGGGAAACTTGATCAAGTAATATGTTTATGGTATCGATTTAATAACTGCAAATTTTTAATACGGTGATGGCCAATTATCTATTTATCTGATCTGCTCCCTGTATCATAATAGGTCATGGGGGTGTTTGTGATTGTTGTGATATTCTCTTGAGTTTTTTCCTTGGGATATATTTGCACATCATTTGAAACCAGAATGAAAAAAAAGAAGGAAAGTGGATATTTTATGGCTTAGCATTTGGACACTCCTACGAATGGTCAGTGGAACTAGTTTGTGAAGCCAAGCTGAACAGCATTGACAGTGGTATGGTCTTTTCCTCAACGAGGACATGAATGACACAAATTCCTTCTCCCTTCTGCCTTCTGCCTTCTCCTTCTCCCTCCCCCCTCTTTTTTTGTTTTATGTTGCAAAGAATAAATGAGATCTGTTCCATAGCTGCATTGTGGAAAACAGCTGAGACAATGAAGTATGAAAGCCTTTCAGATGCAGCTGGACACACAGATGCTACCTGCCTCCAGCGATGCATGCTGTTCGACCTGAGGAATTGTTCGTAACAGCACACTTGGGTATTCCAGAAATAGTTTTAATTATGGCAAGATAAAGCTACTATTCTTCATTCAGTCATCTGTGGCAATAGAAATTCCAAGGACATTGTTATTATTTGGAAAGAAGGATTTTGCACTTGCCTCAGCAATAAGATGCATCTAACAGCTGTTGGCAGCCTCCTGGCATATGAGGGAACACCTCTTTTTTTTTTTTTTTTTTTTTTTTTTTTTTTGTAAATCAGATCAGGAAGTATAGGAAAACTGATTATAAAGTAACAGGACATATAATACAATATGAGAAAATACAGCACTCGGAGACACTCCAATATGTTGAAGAAAGCTCAAAAGACATTAAAAGAAACCTGAAAAACATTTGAGAGATCCTAACAACAAAGGAATCTGGTCTTGAGGGACTGCCATTCCAAGTTTTGAGGCCAATTCTTTACAAGGCTGAACTTCCCAAGCTTGTAATACTGAAAGAAAAATGTCTTTCAAAAGGCATGGCAGACAAGACTAAGGCGACTGTTTGTAGTCTAGCAAACACCTGAGATGTATGATGACTTGTCTGATATCTGTTTAGGTATAAGTCAAGCTCTGCAGATTCCACCATTTCAAGAGAGTCTGTAAAGCAAGCAGACAGCAGTATAGGTGAAAAGTTCATGGTTGCTTCTTGCTGCTAAACTCACTGGTTACTTTCTAGCTGCTAAAAGACTTTGTTCAATGTTCAACATGCAGGTGAGATTTGATCCTTAGCCAGTAGACACCATTCACCCAAAATAGTCACTATGTGTTCAAGCAGGTGTTTGTTTTTTTTAGTTGTCAATGGTAATTAATGAAATCTTGTGTGCTGGCAGAGATGGGTGGGCTACAAGATTGTATCAGTTTCTTTCCTTTCCTTTTTTCATATCATGTTTGTGTGCATATATGTATGCATGTGTGTTTTTTAAATGCAGCCAAATAAAAAGAAACCATTGTAATTGTATTGAGTTTCATCAGTTTATCAGTTCTTACCATGCATCACATCCTGTGATGTTTTTGGTGAATATTGTCGCAACAAATTGTGCACTTTATAAGAGAAAGTCCCATTCTGCCAGATACACATGGACACGGAAGAATGACCAGCACCAGAAATGTATTTCATTGAACCATGATAATTGTTTTTGGGTTTGTTGCACTAACTGGAATTCTGCACAATGGAGCCTTGTAAGACCACACTCATCCTGCTCTCAGTTCAACTGTTTGAGATAAGGGGCAGTGTCACTAAATATAGAGTTCTGTTTCATGTTTCTGTACTGAGTTTTGTGCTTAGTAATTTTTTTTTCTACTCTCTGAAATGTCATAGATATGAATTATCTTTGCAAACAATTATGTCTGCAAGAAATAAGCTGCTCATTACTCCTGTTTTATCATGCTCGTTTTATCACCCAACAGAAATTTCTTTGAGGAGGCTAATTACGTGTCAAACATGCCATTAATATTAATCTGTTTTGTAAATACAAAGAAACTGACACAGATGTAAAAACATACAACTTTCTGGGGTCAAATGCTTAATTGCTAATTTCTGCTTAATTTAGAGCTTTTTCAAAGACACCTGACTGGTATTTGTCTCTAGAAGTTACTTCAAAATGGAGCATGATTTTATGTTTGTTGTCTAAATCCTTTTTATTTTGTTTTATTTTCCCATATTCTCACAGATAGGTACAGTTGTCAAGTGTGCTTACACAAGAGTGTATCTTTGGCCTCTTTCTTTTGTTCATACAAGAAAATGTATCATACACACACAAAAAACACCCCCAATTAAATACCTATTTCATGATTGTTTTTGTGACTGGATCATCGTACCATTAATAGACTATTCCATTACTCTTCAAAAACAAATATGGTGGAGATGATGATGATGATGATGATGATGATGATGTTATCCATTCAGTTGTGTCAAATTCTTGGCAATTCTATGGGCCAGATTCTCCACATCTTCTGATCTTGCACTGCTTCTTTGGGTTTTTTTATGCTCTGGCTGGTGTCAACTTTGATGGCATTCAGCCATTGTGTTCTTTGGAGGCCTGGTTTTCTTTTACCGCTAATTCTCCCTAACATAATTGCTTTCTCCAGGGAATTCCCCCGCACAACATGGTCAAAATAAGTGAGATGCAGTTCTGTGATTTTTCCCCTCCAGTACTTGCTTGTTAGTTGCTTTTGATGTCCAAGGAATATGTAGGAGCTTTCTCCAGCACTACAGCTCAACAGGTCGATTTTCTTCCTGTCTTACATTTTTAAGGTCCAACTTTCACAACCATAGGGAACACAATAGAGCGGACTAACCTACATTTGGTTGCTAGGCTGATGTCCTTACTTTTCCATATTCGGCTCATGTTCATCATTTCTGTATGACCCAGTGCAATCCAATGATTTATTTCTAGGCTATTATTGGCAGGGAACTGCATTCCCATATTTAGCTGTTCAATATTGAACTTAAAGAACACAAGTGGTACATATGCATCTATACTATCAATCTAAATTAATTCAGTCATCTGGAACATATGTCTGTTTTTGCTTAAGAACAAAGAACCTCTTCAACCCATGATATATACCAGTGCTTCCCAAACTGTTTTTTTCATTATCCAAAACTGCTTATCAGAAAGTCTTATTGAACTTCAGTTATTATGTCCATCCTTGTAACTTCAAAGTGTCACTGAGTGAATGTGTTGTAACTAGAGGAGTATTTATATTATAAAAATATCATTGAATGATCCTTATGTCGTTTCAACAAATTGTCATTGGTAATTTCATTGATTTTCATCTTAATAGGAATACTTAGGAGATTTTCAAATATATTTTAGTATATGTAGCAATCTTTAAGTCAATCTAAATGTTGCTATTGTGATGGATGTTGGGTCTATCTGTTGTTGCACAAAGAAAAACTACTTCTTGGGTAACTTATCCAGGTTTAGGAAGCACTGATGTAGACTAAGAAGCAGATTCCGGGGAACTACTTTTATTGAGATAATTATAACAGAATCTCGCATGTCTGATTGTGCTTTACTTCACCCTCCCTCTTATACTGCTGTGAAATGAAGGAGGTGTCTCTCTTAGTCATATCTTCCTTGCCTCATATTGTTTTGGGAGTAAGTCATCCTGGGAATGGCTCTGGCTTACTGCTATCAAGTTTGTCTTCTTTGCTCTCTATTATTCCTGAAAAAAGGAATTATGATTAAAGTTATAGATTATTTATAAGTTATTTTTATTGCCTAGGAATCAAGCAAATGACCAGCCATACCCCAAAAAGTAATAGGGAAACTTATAAGGGTCTGGGTCTCCTCAGACTGGACTGAGATGAAAGTTTGCAGAGATGCATGGATGGAAGGATGGTGGGTTGAAGAGAGATAGATGAGACAGAGACAGAGAAGCATGTTATTCTTATTAGTTACTTTGCCTTGCAAGCCAGGCTTTGAAGAACAGAGCATTACACTTGATCTTAGCCAAAAGGCCGAGAAGCGATAAGAACAGAGCATTACTTGAATCTGGGCAGGCAACATAAATATATCAGTCATGAAGTATATTTTTATTTTTAAAATACATGACCAAAATGGTGGTATGAAATTGTTTGAAAGTGGTATGTGAATGGGGATGGTGGTGTTTAAGGGTAAAAATAACATTGGTTTTCTGTTTAACACATGTTTAATTGATTTGTTTTAAAAGAAAGGTCATCCATATTTGCCCAATTTTGCAAAATTTTAAATTAAAAAGGGAAATATATTATTGTATACATTGCAGAGATTAAATTATAACAAAAATAC
Source organism: Thermophis baileyi (assembly GCA_003457575.1). Taxonomy (NCBI): domain Eukaryota; kingdom Metazoa; phylum Chordata; class Lepidosauria; order Squamata; family Dipsadidae; genus Thermophis; species Thermophis baileyi. The sequence continues at coordinate 4,647,999 of QLTV01004400.1, forward strand.
ATTAAAAGACATACATGCCATACCTTCCAGTTTTGTCCTCATTTAAAAATAAAAATAAAAAAATCTGTAACTCCTGTAGGACTACATTTTGTTTTCTTTTTCAGTGATAATTAAGTACAATAAACCAAAGTTAAAGATAAATGGAAAAATGATCAATGCAAAACAAATTACTGTAGATGGCAATGAAGCAACTAATGTAGCATTCTGGTCATTTAGCTCTAGATTCTTTTAATGTCCTTTCCTTCTATACATGTTAAAACTTTGATATGACAATTCTGTTTTTGTAAATGTTGAATTGCTGATTTTTTTTAAAAGGTGGCAGTTAATTTGCAGCACTCATATCTTAAAGCAATCATTTCAATTGAAATTTTAATCATATAATTTGTAAACGTAATGAATATAATGCTTTTTTCTATATACATTTGTATTAAAAATAATGCCTCATATGTATATGTATATATAATTAAATTGGTTTTCACAGTTTTGGGAATTGTGAATATTAAAAGATATTTGTCCAATTTCTGCATTAGTTCAAAAAGTAAAATAAGATAAAATGGAAAGTGATTTTCCCACCACTAGAAGGCAGATATTGCTAGGGTCAGGCCTACCATTAGGAAAGGGAGCAAGACATTCAGTTCAGAAGACAAATTCAGTGAAATGTGGAACTTTAGCAAGCTGTTGGGTATGACTTGTATCAGATGTACTCTGCTTCAACAAAAGCTGTCAAGTCATACTTGGAATGGGAAATGGTGGAGGAAGAAGAAGATATAAAGTTCCAACTTCATTTTTATTTGTTCAGACATGACCTCTAGTTTGTGCATATCAAAATGTCAGGTCAGAAATGTAGAAATGAGACTGGTTGTTGTTTTTCTGGTCAAATGGCAACTATATTTTTCATTAAAATATGCATTGACATATTTTAAAATATGCATTGACCCCCTTAAAATACAAGTCTTTCAGACAAGATCATTTAAAAAATAATATTTTTTTAAAGTCTCTGATCTTCATTAATATTCAGGAAAAAATTAAGTCAATTCCTGTCACCATTCCATTTTTCATAAAAAATAGACCTTAGAGATTAATGATCGTGATTTACTTTGAGTAGATTGTGGTTTAATATCCCAATGATTTATTCATAGTTTATCCAGAGAAATATGCTATGTTACCCACATATGTTTTCAATTGTTGGGTTGGATAAAATGAAGCATTAGCTGACATTTATTTTATTTTATTCTTTATTTGGTCAATCGTTTCTCTGAGAGTACAGAAAGTTCATTTAGAGAGAGAATAAATTAGATGAATTTCCAATGAATATTCTATTTGCTTTGTTTTTACTATTTGGAAAAATTCCATCATATATATACACAAGGACACAAAGTGTGTAAGTGTTGCTCATACTTTACCCACCTCCTATGTACTGCCTCACCATTAATGATATTAATGAAGTCAATATGTGTGAGAAAGCTAAACATGCTTGGATTCTCAAAGTGAATAATACTAAGTCATGCTTAAATGCCACCCCACAATCAGGTCTCATAGGCAATAGTTACTTCCTATACCAGGGCTGTCAAACTCGCGGCCCGGATGCGTCACGCGCTGGCCACACTCATGCCCAGTTTAGCGAAGGGGGGGAAAAGTCCCAATACATCACATGATGACGCCGTGATGACGTGAGTTTGACACCCCTGCCCTATACCATAAAAGATTTCCAAATAGGTTCCATCAAAAAATTTAGAATCACCTTTCACAGGGATGTCCAACTCAATTTCATTGAGAACCGCATCAGGGTTGTGTTTGACCTTGGGGTGGGTGGCCAGGGTGGGCGTGGCCAGCATGAAATCACTCATATCAGGGGTGCCTGTGGTGGCCCAAGTGCTCTGCCAGTGAAAACAGGCTCCTGAGCTCCGTTTTTGGCTGGGACGGCCTCCTGCAACCCTCTGACAGCAAAAACGGAGCTCAGGTGGGTCCGCGCACAACCCTCGCAAGCTCCATTTTTGCTGGAAAAGGCACTGCAGGCTGGTCCTTCACTGTTTCCAGGGTGGCCCTGCAGGCCAGATCTAAGCACCCCATGGGCCAGATCTGGCCCCTGGGCCTTGAGTTTGACACCCCTGACCTTTCACAATCAACCCTGTGATGGAATATAGTGAGGAGGTAGGTTCCCATGAGGGATGGGATGAATTCCAGAGGAAGAAGAGACAACTCAGTCCAGATATTTTGTGTGAGAAAAAGAGGGTGAAGACCCCAGAGTGTATGATAAAGGCAGATAGTAGAGTGCTCAGTCTGGCAAGATTTTGTCTTTAAATGTGGAAGCAATAATTTAGCTTTGAAGAATCACCATCAGGGGTGGGTTCTAACTTACCTCGCTGCCGGTTCGCCTCCTCCCGTGCCACATGGCTGCACCTCGTGGGCGCGCACGTGCTTTGCACACGCGTGCATGCACAGTGCCAAAAAATCTGAAAAAAATCCCAAAAAAAATCCGAAAACAAGATGGTGACGTATGCGCAGTGCCGGAAACTCGGCTTCTGTGCATGCGCAGAAGAAAAAAAAACCAGAAAAAAATAAAAAAAATAAAAAAGATGGCGGTGCCCATGGACCAGCACCGACAGAACCGGTTCCATGACATCACCGTGACGTCACCAGCGGGTTGCTACTGGTTCGGGTGAACCGGTGCGAACTGGGAGGAACCCACCTCTGATCACCATGTGTTATTCTTGGAAATAAGGAACACAAAAGACCTTATATTCATATGCTAGATAACAAAAACAGTCTTCTGATATGAGAAGCATTTCTGAACCTTTTTTTTTCTGGATAAACTCTTGAAATAATTTTCAGGACTTTATTTAATCAACAAAACAGTTAATTTAAAATTTTACATCGTTTGTAAATTCTCTATTTCCGGATTCTTTATTTTCCATCCACTATGTGCATTTTCATTTTCTTCTTTTTCTTTTTATGTAGTCATTTATTTTGTTCCTTAAATATTTTAAAATATTTCTTTTAAATTTTCAAAAAGTAAAAGTCAAGTTGCAGAGAATCCCTGCATAAATGTAGCAAAAATACCAAAACCTCATAATACAATTAACTTTCTAATTTACACAATTCATATTTTATAATGTTTATAACTACAGCAAAGGGGAAGGCTGGCAGCTGAGCTGTGTGACCTGTAAGAATTTCTACTAAGATTCAAAAACTTATGTTAAAAAAAAACAACCCACAATCTCTCTCAGAATTCTGGTGACCTTTTGGATTCTTTGGAAGCTATTTGCAAAAGGTTACTCTAGATCCTCTGTGAGTTGTTCCTGACACTCTAAAATAGAAAGGACACTATCCAATTGTCACTCCTGAGTTACATTGAAGTGGCAATCCATATATGAAGTTCTTCATACAGTAAAATATTACAATATACTTTGGGGAGTTGTCTCGTGTCTTCTGAAGCAATAAAGATAGTAAACTAATAGAAATATTTATTATCATCTTGATGTTGTCAACTGCTTCTCTTTGTGACTGAGTAAAGATGCAATATAATTAAAATATGTAATTGTATGCTAAGTTATTCTGAGCTTTATAATTTTCTAGTCTATTTTATTCAATTAAAGGGAAAGGCAGGATATAAATCAAATAAATAGAAATATTTAATAAATGATATCTAAAATTGTTTCTAGGCTATTGAATAATATATAACTAGAGCAGCTTGCTAAGCTGATATTTATATATAGCATTATTTTCAATAAGATGGTTATACTGAACACAGTGTGATTTACTTCACTGTAGTTTATAAAGAATTCTACCATGATTAATAGAAGGAAACAAATTAGGGAATTTTTCTGCAATGGATCTATGGCAAGATGAATGCTTATACAAAACAGAATGCCGCTGATATTTACATTTACATTTTTTTGCCATCTTTTTTAAAAGTAAAAACTTTTTTTTTAATGTTAGAGGGGAAAAAGTGTTAGAGGAAACATTTTAACCAGCTTTGACCATTTATAAAGCGAATGCAAAATGAGATACAGTAACAAGCCATTTCTTTTTGAACTTTTCCTAGTCTTACAAAGAAGTAAACCTCCACATTTGCTTTAAATTTCCTTACTTGAAATAAGGATGGCAAGAAGAAAGAGGTGGCATCTTGCTCATTAATTTCCAAGTTTACAGTTAAAAAATTATATATCCAAATGCATTGGCTGTCTATAAAGTAATTAATGTTTTAATGGGAAAAAATAATGCTCTCTTATCTGGGTAGATAGCCTTTCTATTTCCAGGGATTTTGATTTGTTAGTACCAGTTATAGGAAGGATTTGTAGAGGAGGAAACAAATCTACAATTCTACACATAAATGGAAAAAGGACATACCACATTTAGCATTCTTTCTAGATTCATGGGGTGATTAAAATGCTATACGAGGAGCCAAGTTAGCATCAAGAGAGAAATGCAAAATGATTGCATCATTAGATTCCAGAATATTTTTTTTTCCAGACAGAATCTAATATATATTCAGGACACATGAGTTTAAATAACAGTTGTAATAAAGTTTTGAGAAGCTGAATGAATAACAGAAATCAAACTTGCATTAACTCTTAACATTTAAATTATTTATTATTGTCCCTTTTTTACAGGTAAATCTCTATTATTTTATACAAGGACTTTTTAAATTTAAATTCTAATTTGCCCAAGTTGGGGAATGGAAAGAAGATCCAAATGTGAAAATACTATGGATTTATACTAATATTGCACTATTGTCTGAATTTATCTAAAGTTATCTAAATAGTGATAGTTAATGCTTTTGTACAGAAATACACAAAATTGGTAGTGATGCTACCAATGCTACAAGTGACTTCCACACAAGAACTTCAGACACTTATGTGAAAGCTGGAATGGAGCCTTTTGCAAACTCTCTGTAAATTCTTTGCATTTTTGCAAACTGTAATAGATATGTTTATAAAATGCGTGCACCATGTATATTATTACATTACCAGTAACAAAAGCAGCATGGAAAGCGAAGAACAAAAATAAAACAGATTTTGAAAAACCATTCATATAAGTAATGTTTCTAGTGGTGCTAAAAATATAGTCCTAGTAAAAACTAAAAACATTTAGTTCTATGATTGGAGGAAAAATATATTTTCTGATTCTTTGCAAAATACTTGTTCTTGTGGTAGTGTGTCTTTACTGAGAAAGCTAAAAGTTGTAAGGGTCATCAGGGCATGTTTATTTTGCAAATGTCGCTAGGAAAAGTAAAGTATGAGTGACTTGTGTAGACATAGTTTATGTTGAGGTAAACAGCTTCACTTTGTTTCGAGATCAGCATTTTTGTTTTATTCCTTTAGGATTAATTATAGCCACTGAGAATCTTCAATCTTCCTCACAATGTGAATTTTTTGAGCTTCCCATCGGCTTTCATAACGCAGAAAGCTGGATTTAATCTTTTAAAAGTAGCACATATTAAAGTCCTTGCTCACGGTGCTTTATTTCCCCCCCCCTCTTTTTTATACCTTTGGCCATGTTTTATGCTTTGCTATTAAGCTGAATTATTTTGGATAATTCTGTTTTGGGGAAATAGACATGCTTCCTCAGGCCTGTTTGACAACTAGGTTTACTATGAGAGATTACAGAATGTTCTGGCATCTGATTACAACTGTTGGAATGTAAAGGCTAGCAGAAGATCATTAATCTGGCATTATTTTCAGCATGCAAAATAAGTGGAAAAAAGTGTAATCATTTATTATGGTTAACATCAGTCTAAGTTTATAACCAGTTTCATGATTTATATACCAATTAAACCCAGTAGCTCATTGCAAATCATCTTTCTGGGATTAATCACACAAGTGTGGCTGTAATTTATGACTACAACAGCAAAGCATCAAGATATCCAATACCAATTGATGTAGATGTTTGGAATTACCTATAACACCTCAAATATAACAGTAGGCAGGCACTTGGAAAACGCAGAATATATACTGAATATATATTGCATTCAGAAAGTATTCAGACCCCCTTCACTTTTGTCAATTTTGTTACGCTGCAACCCAGTGGTGAAATCTACTTACTGTACCTTCCCTACTGGTTCGAAAGTGCAAGCACGTGCCACTGTCGGGCACACTTTTTCACCCTCTGCATATGCGCAGAAGGCTTTGCGCATGCGCAGAGGGTTAAAAACAAGAAAATGGTGATGTCCAGGTGGGTGGGCAGAGCCTCACGCTGCTGCCGCTACCGGTTCATTCAGCTTTCTCTCAATCCTGACCAGTCTCACAGTCCCTGCTGTTGAAAAACACCCCACAGCATGATGCTGCCATCACTATGCTTGGGCAAGTGGTGAGTGGTGCTTGGTTTCCTTCAGACATAACGTTTAGAATTGAGGCCAAACAGTTCAATCTTGGTTTCATCAGACCAGAGAATCTTGTTCCTCACAGTCCTTCAAGTCTTTTTTTGCAAACTCCAAGCAGGCTTTCATGTGTTTTGCACTGAAGGGAGGCTTCCATCTAACCACTCTGCTATAAAGCCTAAATCAGTGGAGGGCTGCAGTGATGGTTGTCCTTCTGGAACTCTCTCCCATTTCCACAGGATCTCTGGAGCTCAGTCAGAGTGACCATTGGGTTCTTTGTCATCTCTCTAAGGCCCTTCTCCCCAAATTGCTCAGTTTGCCTGGGCAACCAGCACTTGGAAGAGTCCTGGTTGTGCCAAACTTCTTCCATTTGAGAATTATGGAGGCCACTGTGCTCCTAGGAACCTTCAGTGCAGCAGAAATTTTATAGTAGCCTTCCCCAGATCTGTGCCTTGCAATAATCCTGTCTCTGAGCTCTGCAGGCAGTTCCTTTGACCTCATGGCTTTTGCTCTGCTGCAGTATGCGTTGTCAGCTGTGAGGCCTTCTATAGAGAGGTGTGTGCCTTTCCAAATCATGTCCAATCAATTGAAGTTACCATAGGTCAACTTCAATCAAGGTGTAGAAACATGTCAGCAACAATCAAGAGAAATGGGAGGCACCTGAGCTAAATTTCAAGGGCTGTTGCAAAGGGTCTGAACAATTCAACAACTGTAGAATCAGGCTGCAGCATAACAAAATTGGCAAAAGTAAAGGGATTTGAATACTTTCTGAATGTACTGCACATATATACATATACACATACACATACATATACATATACATGCTGCCCTGAAAATGAGGACAGAAAAATGGATTGATTGATCTGCAGATTCCTATTTCTCTATATTGTAGTTAATATATGTTCTTTCTGTAAAAACTGTATGTAAACTAGAATACAAAAAAACCCCAAAACCTTTATGGAAAATAACATTTAATTGCTGCTCTGTGGGACACATGTTTTCTTGAAATACTTTGGAGAGTATACATTAGAAACAATATAGGACCATGCCTATGGGGTTTAAAATATCATTTTTCTTCATCTTAGCAATCTGTTTATGGAGAATGGAATAAACTGATTCTCCAGATACATCAGCATTAAATGTTAATTATCTGTCAGTTGGTAAAACACTGATGTGATTTATTTTTGATACTTCTGAGTGATGTAAAAATCCTGATTTCCGAAGAATAATATTAAGAATATGGGACATCTGACTTAACATTGACCTTTCAAGAAGAACAAGCAGTTTGCTCCGCATCCATAAACTGCATTTGTTTACCTGTCAGTCATATAAATGATTCTGATCTTTGCATACCATTACTTAAATATTAGTCTTAGAAAGTGATATAAGAAAAACTTATACTAACTGCTGTATATCTAATCAAACTCCATCTTGCATAAAGCAGCCTTTCCTAAGTAGGTACTCTTCAGTTATATTGAACAACAGCTGTTGTTGTTTCCAGTTGGAATAATGGGTGCTAGCTTCAGGAAGGCTGCTATAGAAAGTTGCAATCAAATCAGAAGGTTAGAAGTAGTCTTCAATTTATGTCCACAATGGACCCTGCCCGTTATGGTCATAAATCCTGACAGTTGTAAAGTGGCTTACCCATATGACCTGATTTTACTACCTTTTTGTGGCTGTTGTTAAGCAAATCACAATGGTCATTAAGTGAACCCATTATTTACTATAGGGCACTTTTTTGCCAAAAACTGGAAGTAAACTAGTTTTTAGGAAAAAAAAATATCATAAATCACTGTCACATGATTGGGATGCTGCAAACAACCATAAATGCAGGATGGCTGCTGGCCAAGAGAACAGAAATGAGTTGTAAGGGGTTTTTTTGGGGGGGGGATTCTATCATAATTTCAAATTGTCATTAAGTGACTAGTCATAAATCGAGGACTACAGGTATTGTATCTAATGGTAGAGTTGGTAGAGCCGAGGTGGCGCAGTGGTTAGAGTGCAGCACTGCAGGCTACTTCAGCTGACTGCTAGCTGCAGTTCGGCGGTTCAAATCTCACCGGCTCAAGGTTGACTCAGCCTTCCATCCTTCTGAGGTGGGTAAAATGAGGACCCAGATTGTTGGGGGCAATATGCTGACTCTGTGAACTGCTTAGAGAGGGCTGTAGAGCACTATGAAGCGGTATATAAGTCTAAGTGCTATTGCTATTGCTATTGCTATTGATATCTGTGTGCAAGTATAACATCCAATATTTCTCTAAGCTTTCCTAGAGCTTATTATGATTAGTTTACGAGTGTAGTTCTTCTGATAGCAATTATAGTAATGTTGTAGTAATATGCAGTGACAGTTTCTTTCATTACCTTGCAGAATATATATTTATAGTTTTAAACTGTTGTATCATATTGTATTGTATCGTCATTATATTTTATATTCCATGCAAAGAAAAGAGTGAGTAAGCATCAAATATGTTGTAGAAACGAGAAGTTCCAGATTCTAGTCCTCACGTGGGCACAGAAGCCAATTGGGCCAGTCTCTCTGAGCCCTAGACTGGGAAGTCAAAAATATCTATCAACCAACCTAACAATTGAAGTAAATTGTGGTTTGTAATCTTCAATTAAACTACAGATTGTAGTCTGTAATCTTCCACATATATTTGTGAGTTGAATCTGAGTATATTGGGATTAAAGTACTGCTTAAGTTCCCTGAAGAGAATCTTTACTTCAGAGTAAAATTAAAAAACATCACCACAACCTTTTGCTTATTTGCTTATTGCCAATTTACACTGTTTTCATATTTATTTGAAGTTTTCCTTCATCTCCAACTGTTTCTGAAAATTATGCATAAATTTGCGTTTCTGGGTTTGATCTAACTTCAGTGTCCAATGTATTTCTTATGTAAGTGTTTCTAATATGATACATTAAATTGTTATAATTTGGTTAATGAATTTCTGTTTGGAGTTGGTGTTTATATTATTCAAGCATTTCTTGAGGCTCCAGAGATGATCAAAGGCCTACTAAATCTCAAGCTTTGATATATTTTTAGCTTCCTTTGTAGGAAGACATACATTGACTCCCTTTCTTATGATCAAAATAACAAAATATCCCTCCTTCCCCCCTCATAAAATGCAAATTTATTAAGTGTGTTTATCTTCAAACACCCCTAGCATGTTTTTATGGAAAACATTACTGAAAACTTTACCTAGGGAATACTGATATTGTTATTTAACAATAACATATAGGCATGCTATTGATAAAACAGAAGTTATTAGTAAATAACACTTAAAATTAAGAGAGATTCTCTTTGTTCCTCTTATTCCTTCTGATATCAAAGAGATTCAAGGTGGTTCAATCTTGAGTTTCTCTCACACTCTCTCCTGAGTCCAATTTGGTGTTTACATAACAGCTGTTGCATGCTTTTTTTAAGGACATCTCCATGCTTCTCTATGCTATTCTACTTGTTTAAAAAAGTTTTATTAAACTAAAGAAAAAGAAAAAAAGAAAGAACAGGAGAAGAAACAAAGAAAAAAGAAGATAAAAAAGAACAAAGTTTTAGTTTTGTTTGTGTGTGTTTGGGTGTCTTCTGCTGCTCCTCTCAGCAATTATACATAAAATTCTAATCAAACCTCTCTCACTAAGATTATATCATAATTCCTTTCTTTCTATAACCTATTCTTTCTAATGGCCAAAACCAGAAGTCACGAAATCATTTTCTTTTTTATACAAACAAGTGAAGAAGGGGCTTTCAGTCATTGATAAATGTCAATAATGACCTTTCTGTAATTAAAGAAGACAGTTTGGCCATCTCAGCAATTTCACCATTTCCATGGTGGGTAATGCCAAATCTTTCCATCTTTTCTCTACACTGTTTCTACTGTCAGCTTCAGTTTCCCCACCTGTGTGCAAATATAACACTGGCATGCAAGGGGCTTCAGAGAGCTGAGCAGGAAAAGAATAAGAGAAGCTTACAATATGCCAAGCACTTTGGAAATATATACGGTATCCTAAAAGTTTCAAGTTTCAAGTTTATTTATATTTCTATGCCGCCCAACTCCCGGAGGACTCTGGGCGGCTTACAACAATAAAAAAACATTATTAAAATATAAAAAACTATTAAAAAGAAACATATTAAAAACATTAAAAAACAACTAAAAACTCATTCACCCCGTTTCATGGCCGGATCTCGCCAAATTATAGAGGCGAGATCAATGGCCCCAAGCCTGCCGGAACAGCCAGGTCTTCACTGCTTTCCGGAAGGCCAACAGTGTGGGGGTAGTCCAGATCTCAGGAGGTAACTGGTTCCAGAGGGCCGGGGCAGCCACAGAGAAGGCCCTCCCCCATGGGCCTGCCAGCTGACACTGTTTAGTTGACGGGACCTGGAGGAGACCAACTCTGTGGGATCTCACCGGTCGCTGGGAGCTATGTGGTAGAAGGCGGTCTCGAAGATAACCTGGCCCTGAGCCATGTAGGGCTTTAAAGGGAATAATCAACACCTTGAATTGTGCCCGGAGACCAATAGGGAGCCAGTGCAGCTCGCGGAGAATTGGTGTAATATGAGTGTACCTAGCTACACCCATGACAGCTCCCGCGGCCGCATTCTGGACCAACTGTAGTCTCCGAACACTCTTCAAGGGTAGCCCCATGTAGAG
>QLTV01004400.1:4661911-4736724 GCA_003457575.1 Thermophis baileyi
AGAATCCGTTTCATCCAATGACCGCAGGAGCTGACATGCCACCACTTTCTCTACAACCTTTCCCACAAAGGGTAGGTTGGAGACGGGACGAAAGTTCTTTAATTCTGCTGGATCCAGGGAAGGTTTCTTGAGGAGGGGCCTTACAACCGCTTCCTTTAATGGTTGCGGGAAGGATCCCTCCCTCCAGGACGCATTGACCGAAACCAGCCAGGAGGGGCACGGGTCCAACAAACAAGTGGAGGAACTCATCGCTCCTACAGCCTTGTCCACTTCCTCAGGAGTCACAGGCTCAAATTCATCCCACACAATAGGACTAAGACCTGTCCCCGTCATCTCGGTCGGAATCGCCCAATCAAAGTCCAGGTCCGTCCAAATCTCCTTTCCCTCAAACATTTACCTTGAAAACATTCAGCATTATCCAATATGAGTGGCACTTATAGTAAGGAACCAAATATCTATGAAAACAATATTTAGAATTATACATTTCAGTGACCATTTTAAAATCTACATTTGAGAAATTTGTGGGGAGGAATTTAGTCCTGTTCTGAAATATAGCCAATAACTCCCAGATGAATATAGATTTTGGTGATATTGTTAATTCTCAGCTTTGCAATTCACCTGTTACCATATTAATTTTCAAAATGTTTCCAGTGAGGAATTGCGAGTCATTTTTTTCTCCACTCCTTAAAGGAAAGAGAAAACAGTGTATTGGTAAATTTTATTGAATAGTTTGCCCTGATGTAGAATGTAGAATGCTTTATTGGCCAAGTGTGATTAAACTCACAAGGAATTTGTCTCCGTCTCTTAGTGATCTCAGTAAAGTAAGTAAGTGATCAGGGAACTCAGTAAGGTAAGTAAGATTGCCAAGTGATGATTTAGAGCAGGGGTGTCAAACTTGCGGCCCGTGGCCCAGATGAATCACGTGCTGGCCACGCCCACTCCCGGTTTAGCGAAGGGGAAAAAATTGTGATACATCACATGACAACGTGACACTGCGAGTTTGACACCCCTGATTTAGAGAACGTAGATAACTGGATAGAAGGAAATCAGCTGATGGGATCATGCAAGAGAATCAGTTCTGGCACATGTTTCTGCATTTTTTTCTGTTTTCTTTGGCGTCACCTATGATATCTCTGTGGCAGCTCATGTCATCTTCATGAAGGACAAGCCATCTTCATATAGGCCAGAAAGAAATCTCTCTGAAGAAATATTGTCTGGTAATGCTGACTTCTGCTCTACTCAGGATAACAATCTCTGTTTAAAGAAGTTTCCTACATTTCTATTGGATGAGGAATAGTTATGGAATAACCACACATATGCAATTTCCAGTTTGTGCATGCATTAGGATGTAAAGTAATAATACACTGGCATGCTTTCTGACAAACTCTCAGTGTAATATTGATGTATGGCATGAGCTGTACATTTTTAAGCATGTGCACCAAGCACAGATAATGCTGCCAACTGGGAAAACAATGGTTTTGGCAGCCAGATACAGTTTTCTGGTACTTAGCATGAAATATTTTAATAAGCAACCCACCGGTCAACAGGCTAATTGAGGCTGTGGTTTTCCTTGTAATTGTTTGGCAGCACTTTTCCAGCAAGGCCTTCCATTTAATAAGGCTTTTCAAGCTCATTAAAGAAACCTTGGTGTTCTTCTACAGCAGGGGGTCCCAACCCCCCAGTCCACAGACCAGCACCAGTCTGCATGATGCCAGCAACTGGGCCACGCAAACAAGTAAAGCCCTATCCCTGGGATGCAGGTTGCACGCAAAACCACACCCCCTCTGGTCCACAGAAAAACCTTTGTTCACAGAACCAGTCCCCACAAAAGGTTGGGAACCGCTCTTCTACAGGAACATTTTTGGAACAATACCATTTCATTATTCATTTCTCAGTTGTTGTGTGTTGTTGCCCCTTTTTCCTTCTGATTGAATTTTGATACATATACTGTAAGGCTATTCATGTTTCAAAGCAGATTTGGAAGAAGTGCTCCCAAGCTTCCACAACAACCACAGCACCTCCATGCTATTTGTTAAAGCATTCTGTCTTCTGTTTAAACTTCTGCATAAGACTGGAGGGAAATAAATGCTGTTACTGCTTAAGTTCTGAAATAATTGTACATTTTTTTTCAAGTTTATGAAATAACAAACAAGAGCAACAATGTCCTGTTTTAAAAAGTAGCAGAGATATGCAAAGGTTGCAATCATAAGAAGTCTACTGGAGATCTTCTGGGTCAAATTTTGAGGATAATTACTCTTCCTATTTGCCTCTCTCTACGATATGTTTTTGTGAACATTCAACATGCAATATTAGTTAATTAGTTAGTTAGTTAGTTAGTTAATTTCCTGCCTTTATTATTTCTACAAATAATTCAAGGTAGTGAATATATCAAACACACCTTCCTCCTCCTGTTTTCCCCACAACAACCCTGGGTTGATGGGCTCAGAGAGAGTGACTGGCCCAAAGTCAACCAGCTGACTTTCATGACTAAGGCAGAAATTTGGGTTCATGGTCTCCTGCTTTCTAACCTGGTGTCTTAACCACTAGACCAAACTGTGATATCATCAGATAGGAGATATATATATATATATACACACACACACACACACACACAGTAGTCCTCGACTTACCACAGTTCATTTAGTGACCATTCAAAGTTACAATGGCACTGAAAAAGGTGACTTATGACCATTTTTCACACTTATGACCATTGCAGCCTTCCCGTGGTCATGTGATCAAAATTCAGATACTTGGCAATTGACTCTTATTTATGACGGTTGCAGTGTCCTGGGGTCACGTGATTCCCTTTTGCAACCTTCTGACAAGCAAAGTCAATGGGGAAGCCAAATTCACTTAACAACTGTGCAACTCACTTAACAATTGCAGTGATTCGTTTAATAACTGTGCAAAGAAGGTTGTAAACTGGGGCAAAACTCACTTAACAAATGTCTCACTTAACAACAAACATTTTGGGCTCAATTGTGGTCATAGCTCAAGGACTACCTGTAGTTTTGTTCTACTTAAAATGATGAATTGCAAGCTGAATTTTATCTGACATGGATCTGAAGTAAAGTTGGATATTCTTTTTTTTTCTGGGAAAACTTCAAATTTCAAGAAATTTGATGACAGAAAATTAGTAAGAATAATAGAATTACACATGAAAGATATCCTTTCAATTCAGTTCAAGAGCAGTAATATTTTTAATTAATTGATAAGAATATTGAAATAAAATGGTATTCTCTTCCTTGTAAAATCAGGATATATGTCAATAGGATACCATTTCAGAATAGCAAACGCAGTATAAATTATAAAAATGATTGAAAATTGTGGTTTCATTGTAGCTAAGCCAGCTGAAGATAATTCTTAACAGGGCACAAGTTTAGATTTTTCACTAACAGTCCAAATGATATTGTAGTAGCAAAGAATATCTAGATGGAATAAAACTTTCAAGTTTCCAATTTGAGCTATTTTAAATTGTTCTCAGACATTATCAAATCAGGGATCCACTTAATCAGTTATAAAGTGTATATGAATCAATCCTGTACTTAAGGAGGACAGCTCTCTCCAACCCTACTTGCCTATACTTTAAAATTTTTCAATGAAAAACCACCTGCAATTATTTGGCCCTCTCAGATGAGGAACATAGCTAGCAAGAAAAAGAAAAAAAAGCTTTCTCATTGCTGGCATTTCAATTATAGCACTCTCCCAAAAGCATTTCATCTGGTTCCTTTTTTTAAATCCAGTTCCAGAAAAATACATATTTTAAAAAAAATCTTAAAACTTCTTCGAAGTTAAATTCTTAACTTTGCCATTGTTTGATGTTTTTAGATTTATTGTAATTTACAAGTGACTTCCTTTTGAAAACAGGGAATATTGCAAAATCTTACTTTCTCCTGTTATTGGAATTTCACAGAAGTATTCAATGAATTATATCACCAAACAATTAAGAGATATTTTAATTGGCTTTTTAGAAATGTTGAGGACAAAGTAGCATGTATCCACCACAGTTTACATTAGACTGTTAATGAGCTGTTTTTTTAAAAGTTTGGTTAATTGTCATTGTTACTGAATGAAAAACATAAGATTGGGACAGTGAAAAGAATGATGATGGCATTCATAACCATATGTTCTTTCTGAGCTTGGCCAAGAAATAAAGAAATAGGAATCCTTACTGGAAGAAAAACGCTTAGAACTGTTTTAAACAAATAGTGATAATGCAGAGAATCCTTGGGAGTATAGTCTGCGGCTATTTGGCCCAATTTCAAAGACCATTTCTAAGAAAGAAAGTCAAATGTGGCAAATTTATCTTCTATTTTTTTTATAACAGAATAACAGTGTCCAACCCCTTGCTCAAGCAGGAGACACTATACCATTTTAGACAAATGACTGTCCAGTCTCTTTTTAAAAGCCTCTAGTGATGGAGCACCCACAACTTCTGAAGGCAAGCCATTCCTTCATTGTTCTGGGAGCCTATTGGGAAAAGAAGAGAGGGGTGAGGCAGGATGGATGGCTCGTCTTGGCTCTGATTGCTTCAATACCACAGTTTTCAAAAATAAAATGTCTTACGTTGTACCACTGAAATATAAATAATTATCATAGAGGAGGACTTCATTTCTCATTCAGAAAGTTTGTTCACACAGTATTACATGCACTGAATAGACTGCAAGAATCTAGTATACACTCAGTTAGAATATTTGCTTATTTAACTCAGCATTCTGATTAGCAACTCCTAAAGTCTCCGGCTGAAGGCTTTTCCTCTGAGCTATTCCATAATCCTTTTTAATTGAACTTGAGATGCCAGATTTGAAATCCGGGGTCTTCTGCATGCAGATACGTGTTTTCTACTGAAATTATTTCTTATTTAGAAATGGGAAAATAATAGATCAAGAGGTGCCCATTTCTGTACTTCCTATTCTAAATATTTAGACTAGATTGTGTTCAGGGGTGTTACTTAATTAAATTCTCAAGCACATGTTTTTAACTATGAAAGCATCTACCAGAAATTTTAATTTTCCATTGTCTTCTTGTTGATTTTAATAGATGGTTTAACTATGGGATCCACTTGGATTTTACCAGTATTCCCTTACCTAAGATGTTCTCGGCAAGTCCCCATACAGCTGCATTAGGAGAAGTGGCTTTCTTTCTTTCTTTCATTTAAACCACGTCAGTTCAGTTGAATTTCAAAGCGGAGTTCTGTATTGCATTTGGCTTTTGTTTATTTCCACTGGGTCTGCATTTTGACATGCTAGCAGCATCATAGGGATTTCCTGTCTCAGTCTATGCCCGTAACTGTTACATTCAATTTTCCCAACATTTCTAGAAGTTGCCTAATGATCCTTTAAAGCCTTTGGCAGCACGCCCACCAAAGAGGCACATGATGATTTTGCCACACAGGAAGCTGGCTTTAGATCACATTCCGAAGATTTGCTCCCTGCATCACCTTAGGACAGCCTAATTATGTAACACAGTCTATGGATTTTCTTTTGAGGGCGCAGGGAAGAGTTGCAGTCGAATACATCTATTGAATTTGTAGCAATTTATCATGCCTCTTCTTTCTCTTCTGCCGTTATTATCAGAAACCGTTTCTTCACAAGTGTTCAGCCTGGCTCTAAAGGAGATTATGATCACACTATTACTTTCAATTATCAAAGAATATCCTGGCAATAAAGTATTCATATATATAAATATATATGAAAAATATATGCTTTGGTGGCAGAAGCATTAGGTGAAGAGAAAAGCAATTAATAGACAATGAAGCAAAAGCTTAAAGATATCCATCGCTACTGAGGTGAATTGGAGCAGGAATGAGCTAACTCTCACCCTAGAAATGAACTCATGACAGCCTACTTTTGAAAGCCCTTTGTAAGAACCAGACACTCCCTCTTTTGGTAGCCTGCTCAGTAGAGGATTAGCAAGAGAAAGTGAGACATCCTTTGCTGGCATCATCCCTCCTCCATCCAATAAAATAATTACTCAGTTCTCATCACTGATATTATTATACACATATTTCTTTTATTCAAGGTTTGTTTTTTTTTTGCAAAGCAGCAAACAATTAAAAAACAAATCATTATAAACACACCTTGAAACTAAAAAATACTGGCTGAAAAGGAATATTTTAACTCCATTCCAGGAAGTAGAAAAGGAGGCAGAAATTATTCCGTAAGCAGCATAAGACAAGGTCCTCTGCTGTGTTCAAAAAGTGAGGTCATCCTTTGAATGGGTCTCTTCTGCCAAGCTGCTTCCAGACAGGTTCGTATTAAAACATACAGTTTTACCAATAGTAATGTCCTAAGCAGAGAGTTAATAATCAGTACATGTCTCTCAGTATGGGCAAAACATCATCTACCACTTTATAAATATTTGCAACAATTGAAAATTCCGAGCAGAAGTCCATGGAGAACACATTCAATAGTATATGCTGGGACCAAGATATGGTAATTCTTGCCAGAGCCAACTACCTCAGAAATGGTCACAGCTGGCACAACAGATGTCATTGTTCACCCACTACCACTTACAAATTGAGAGTCACCTGGGGAATTAAAACAAAAAAATCCACTACTAGATTGGATTTTCAGGTAGTACTTCCTTGTTTAACCATGTTAATTGGAACAGGAAACTGTCATTAAGTAACATGGTCGTAAGTTGAAAATCTACATGACTGTGCCACTTAGTTACAGCAGCTCTAGCAGTCCTGGTTTCCATCATTAAATGAAGACTGTATGGGTCATTAAGTGAGGACTTCATATGGCCCTGACTTCTGATTTCCTGCCAGCTTCCCCACTGAGTTATAGCCAGCAGGCAAGGTCACAAATTGTGGTCATGTGACCTCAGGATGCTGCAACAGCCATAATTATAAGGTCCAATTGTAATTACTACTACTAATTACTACTTGTTCAGTGGCGCTGTAAGTTCAAACTGTTGCTGAACATTTGATTGTTAAACAAGAACCTTCTGTATATTTTCAATCTTGAGTTCAGTATCATCCAAAACAAAGTGAATCCCAGTCTCAAATTCCAATTTTCTCCAAGTAGTTCTTGCTTAACAGTGATTCATTCAACAAGTTATCATGTTATGAAGTTATGATGGGACTGAATTAATGGTTATTATGACCGGTTCTCAAAGTTACTGCTGTTGCAGCATCCTGTGATCTGGGCTCTTGGAAACCAGTTTGCATTTATGATAGTTTCAGCATCCCATGGTGACCTCCCCCACAGGCTTCCCACAAACAGGGAAGCCAGCAAGGAAAGTTGCACATCACTACTGTAAATCACTCCGCCTGTCATCATTTTTTCTCCCTGGGGATCTTGTACTCCATAATATGTGCCTGCTATAGTCGCATAGCATCACAGCAGCCATCTGAGTACCCTCCCACACCCAAAAGCAGCCATCCCCCTCCAGGCTATGCTTGTTCACACTTAATGACCCACAATCCTTGCTTAATGACAGCAACCAGAGATTGCTGGGATTGTTATTTCTAAATGATGTGGGCACATGCTGTTATGCTTTATGTCATTGCTAAATGACATAAATTCCTGTCCGAGTTACCATTATTAATCAAGAACTACCTGTACTCCATACTCCCATGGGATCATCTTTAGGGAAACATAATGATAATGTCAATAATAATAATAGCAACAAATCTATTAATTGAAACAAAACAAAATTAAAATCATTGTTTCTTATCTCAGCTTCTTCACTTACTCCAACCTAACAACAATATAATTAGCTTAAAATTAAAATGGGTTGCCCCCATTTCTCCCGCCAATCTGGGAAGAGAAGTGAGGATGGGAATATGAGAATCTAAGGTTGCTCAGGCTGATCATTTCCATGTTGCTCACTAATATTAACAGCCATTAACATTGACAACCACATATCAATGAATATTAGTTTAAGGCATCTGAGTAAGAAGTAGAACATACAAGTAGTCCTCAACTTACAACAGTTCATTTGGTGACTGTTCAAAGTTACAACGGCACTGAAAAAAGTGACTTAAGACAATTTTTCACACTTGTGACCATTGTAGCATCCCTACGTTCATGCGATCAAAATTCGGAGGCATGGCAACTGGTTCATATTTATGACAGTTGCAGTGTCCGAGGTTCATGTGTTCAACTTTTGCAACCTGCTGACAAGCAAAGTCAATGGGGAAGCCAGATTCACTTAACAACAGTGCTACTAACTTAACAACTGCAATGATTCACTTAACAACTGTGGCAAGAAAGGTCATGAAATGGGGTAAAACTCACTTAACAAATGTCTCACTTGGCAACAGAAATTTTGAGCTCAATTGTGGTCATATGTCAAGGATTACATATATTAATTTAGAATGAAGCCTTAGTTTTGGTCAGGTCTACTGAGTGCTTAATGATTGTTGGCCATTGTTTCATAAACCAAGGAGCAAATTGCTGTACTTCCATATATTTCAGATATGTTTTGGGAGGATCTTAGCCTGAGGCACACCGTTTAAAACTGAGGGTAGATAATGATTCCTTCATGATTCTAACTATGATTCTGATAATAATGCACTTTTGGAGCCTCATTGGTTTCATTGGATAAACTAATCTCACTGGAATTGAAGGGAGGGAAGCATAATATTTTTTGCATTTGGTTTAATGCTTTAAACTAATTGTTTGAACAGTGAAATTGCTCACCACAGTTGGTTTCTTTATTACATATAGATTTATTTATTTGAAACCTGCATCTTGCAAATTATTATGAATCTAAAACAGGATTTCAGGGGAGGGTATGAAAAACATTTGGTTACACTTGATTGCAATTTTTAAGGGAAGAATATGCTTTTGAACCAAGTGTGGGATTATTACTATCAATGGTTATCACTATCTTTATATACCATCGATCATCAGGAAGACACAAACACATTGTTCCAATAAACCTTGGTCTATTCATTTGTTTGAAAGTACTGCAAAACATAATTGGCTGACAGCAGTTAGCAAGGCTTTTCATGCTATTTCATAATCAGTACAGTCTGATTCTACAGTCTGCTTTGAACAATCTTCATGTAGAAGAAATGGGGAGAGAGAGAGAGAGAGAGAGAGAGAGAGAGAGAGAGACAGAGACAGAGACAGAGACAGAGACTCTTTTGCTATTAATCAGAGCTAAACAATATATTACCCTGCAGCTCTGCACCATTAGAAATAATTGTTTAATTTAAAACAGTTGCATCTTACTAGAACAATTTTACTAATCTGGATACCCCAACGTCTTAAAAATGTTACACTGGCTAGGGAATCCTAGGAAGTGTCTATACACATGAGGACATCCAGTTTGTTGGTGATTATACCACATATGCTTGATCTATTTGCTCCTTTAAAATATGAAGATAGCTGAACAGATATTACTAGATACACTCGGGGAAGGGACAAGAGGGAGAAGAGGAAGTAGAGAAGGAAGGGAAGAAGGGGAGAGGAGGGAAGTGGGAGAGAAAGGGAAAGAAGGTAGAGGGGAGAGGGGAGAGAAAGAGAGAGAGGGTGGGGAGTGATATGACATAAAGGGAAAAACAGACGGGCAACAAAAGTATAAAAGGTGCAAATTAGGATGCTGGTTTATGTTTTATGGAATAGAAATGTATAACTATGTATATTCTGCTATGCACTATGGTATATGTATGGATGTATTGTGGAGAAAAATAATAAAACATTAAGAAAAAGATATTACATGGTAGCAACCCACCCGATTTCATGGTTTTCCAGATGTTGGAATATATTTCTTGTCTTCAGAAATTGAATAAATATACTTATTTTGATATATTTAAAATATCCAGGTCTAGTAGGAGATGTACAATGTAGTTCTGTCTATTAAGGAACTACATCTGATGGGACCTAAGGAGTGTGACTTTCCTGGGGTGGCCACCACCCTATTTCCCTCCTCTGTCTTTCAGAGAACATTCAATACTTGGTTTTCCATCAACAATTTGGGATAGTGTGGTGAGCTGGCAATATGATTGTATGGATGTTAAATGATAGTTATCTCTCCCACTATCTTGAGTATTTTTTCTTCTGTTTTTAACTTAGTGTTTTATGGTGTTTGTTGCTTTTATGTATTGTACAGAGATACACCATCCTAGGGACACACATAACTGTCCACCCAGCTGCATTCTGCAGAAGCTAAGCTTCAAGGGCACCCCCATGTAAAGTGCATTTTAGAGGTGACCAGGGCATGTAGAGCATCAAGGTTCAGAAAAAGTCTCAACTGGCACACAAGACAAAGTTGTGCAAAAGCTCTCCTAATCACAACTGACACCTGTTCCTTCAGCAAGAATCCAAATCTAGAAGGACTATGAGATTGCATGCTGGGTGTGGCTGGAGCAGTGTCATCCTATCCATTACCAACAATGGTAAAAATTCCAGATTCAGAAGGCCCCCAAACCCAGAGCCACTTAGTCTTGCCATGGTTCAGCTGTATACTGTTATTTTCAGCCAAACTCCTATAACCTCCAGACATTGGGACACGATGACAACAGCATCACTTAATTCAGCCAGGCCAGATATACAGTTGGGTATCATCAGCATACTGATGACACTGCATGGCTATGGATGATCTCATCCAACAGCTTAATGTAGACATTAAATAGGGAGTAGAGAGACTACTGAACCCCATGGAATATCACAAAGTGTAGGGACTGAGGAAAGGATCTCATTCCCAATCAGCATCTGCCCTGTTAAAAGAAAGAAATCCAGCAAGTACAATGTTACCCACTCCCAACCCATGGAGCCTATCCAGAGGCCTAGCATGGTTGATGCTATCAAAAGCCATCAAGAGGTCAAGAAGGGTAAAGTCACATGCACAACCCCTGTCTCACTCCCACCATATATCATCCAAAAATGCAACCAATACTGTTGCCATCCCATACCCAGGGCTCAATCCTAACTAAAAAGAGTCCAGGTAAATCTGCTTCAAACAGTGCCCACTGAAGCTGTGGTGTAATCACTTTTTTCTTCCCCCAAAACAGAATCTCACATCCAGGAACTTGAGGAGCATTGCCCTGAAAACTGTAGGTCCCTCCTGGATGACACCGCCCACCCCTAACATGGAGTCTCAGCTGGTGCCACACCCAAAACCCAGATGGAACACTTCCAAGAGGGGAGCACTCCCTCCAGACTTAGCCAGATCTTGGTTATACACACCAAATTGGCTTCTCATCTGTGATTAAATCATAGATGAGGATGGCTTTATTACAGACTGACCTGGCATTTAGCAAAAGCTAAAAGAACTGTTCTCCAACATTTTAATGGTTTTAAGATATGTGTTCAGTTGCTTACAATGATAACTGACTTTTTTTAGTAAGAGAGCAGCATAGCCTCATACTATGACTGTCTCATTTGTAAGACCTTTTAGCTCCTTTCTGACAAGGAGAAGAGGGATTACTAGAGGCCAACGTTTGATGTATAAAGGTGAGAAAAGAAAGTTAGTTAAGAATGTAATTATTGAGTCTGGGAGCATCATGTCAACAGATTTATTGATTCAAAAATCAGGTACAAAAATGTTATAATGTTTTATACATGCTGAATACAAAACATCGAAGGAAGGTGTATGAAAACATATTGTAGACTTCTAATACAATCAATTAGTAGAATAATGCAGTACTCTGAATATATGTGAACCTGTCATGGATTAGCTATAGGCTGAATAGCATATCCTTGATACAATTTACTTTTATTATTATTGAATGTAGTGAATTTTTCTAATGGAAATCCTTCCAAGCTGCCATAATAATGTTTAACACATAAAAATAACAATAAATTTTCAAGTACATTATCTTTTGGGAAAATTCTGCTGGAGCAATGGACCTAACATTATTTTTCCCTTTCTGCCTCCCATTAGCATGTACATCATGCTTCTATTTCTTCCTAATTGTGGAAGTGTATACTGTTGCCCAGTTTACAACAAACTCAAGATAGAGTGGAGATGGCATGACTATTTGGGAGGGGAGCACAAAGGTCATAATGAGCAAAAGTCTAATGCTGCGTGGGACAGGATTGTCACTGTTTTTCTGGATTTTTTTTAAAAAAAACATTAGATTTCTTTCTTGTAATCGTCTTAAGACTATTTCATATCTTTTTTTTTGGGGGGGGGGCTCCTGCTTCAACACAACAGAGACTATGCTACTGGTTTATACAAGTAACATAAGATGTATCATGAGTTCTGGGGACTGACAATCCAGAACTGTTCTCCAACATTTTAATGGTTTTAAGATATGTGTTCAGTTGCTTACAATGATAACTGATTTTTTTTTTAGTAAGAGAGCAGCATAGCCTCATATTATGACTGTCTCATTTATAAGACCTTTTAGCTCCTTTCTGACAAGGAGAAGAGGGATTACTAGAGGCCAATGTTTGATGTATAAAGGTGAGGAAAAAAAGTTAGTTAAGAATGTAATTAAAGAACCAACTTTGATAATTAAAAGATTCATTCCATCACAGACTTCTGGTGTGTGACCTTTAATGAACACATTAAATTTTCTGTCTTACTTGCCATATGCATGCTGAAGATAACTTTACTTCTCTTCCTTGCAGGCATGTTGAAAGACAGTCAAAGACCAACAGTCAGATTCTGAAGAACTAATGTATCTACAGACCAAGTTTGCATTAAGCTAGAACTTACACCAGAATATATTAAATAGCATTTTAACATGAGGTCTCATATAAGTCTGTTTCATATGCCATTAAAGGGTACAGTGTATAATTCCTCCAGGGTAGTAAATGGTTCTGCTGCAGTTTTTAGAGTCGGTGATTGCTAGCTTGTCCTTGAGAGGTACTGGTAAGGGGTGAAACCTTAAATATGTTTGTTGATTATATATATATATAATGTAGGTCTGTGGTTATTCGGGTTTTCTCCCGCATGAAGTTGGAGATGTCATTGCAACGTTTCGACGAAGTCTCATTCGTCATCTTCAGGCTGATTATCAGGCTTGTGTCTTCAGCCTCCTGCTTCTAGGAGCAATTTGCAATGACATCTCCAACTTCACGCGGGAGAAAACCCGAATAACCACAGACCTACATACAAATACCCGCGAAAACCTCAAAAAACATATATATATATTTGCCATACAGTTCAAGGGATCTCAGAACTGATTCAGATGTTTGAAATTGTTTTCACAAGGAGCATCATATAATAAGTCACATTTGACACTTACTTCACAGTGTCATGGTTTCAATTGTCAGTGACAGAGGAGATAACTTCAGCAAACATGGCTGTACTGAAGAATTTAAAGCATCTAAGTACCTAATTAATTGTTAATTAAATTACCTAATTAATGTCTTATCGTGTAAATCAAAAATGCTTCTTGAACAAATGGGGTGAGATTTCAGAGAATATTCATTTTGAAGCATTTTGAACAGGCCAAACATGGAGATCATAATATAACATTTTATCATATTACAGAAAGGACTGAAACTTGCTGTAAACTATTTCTATTTAATTGTTGCAAAATTATCCAGTATATTCTAAATGTGAGAAAGAATGAAAACATATTTATATATTTATTTCATTTACATCCTGACTTTTATTTAAGTGCTAATGCAGGATGATGTTTAGAATTATGCATATATGTATTTCATTTACTATTGCATATTGCTTAAAATTTAATTCTATAGTGTTGATTGCTACCAACAAACTGCAGTATACAAACCTAAATTTACAAGGATTTTCATTTTGGGCTAATAGCAGATTTCAGGGGGATATGAATATACATCCATATTTTCCTCTTCTTTCACATATTATCAGGTAATCAAAATGTGAATTGCAATGTCACCATATGACAAATGCCACCAGTAACCAGTATGCTGCAATGAAGGTGACAAAACTCTCAGAGACCTCACATAATGTTCATACTCATCACATTTACCCTTGATAAGATTAAATACTACTGAAGATAAATAGTGAATAACTTCACTTAGTTCAGTATTTCAATATAACAATCTAGTGCAGGAACCTCCTTTACAAATCAGCGGTGTCTTATGGAACCACTCACAAAATGGAGAATATTGCTACCTATATCTAATTAGAAATTAACTGTTTAGTAGAGGCTATTTGTAAACAAACCTCCTAGGCCCAACATTTTCCCTTTAGCTATTTAGCTGT
The DNA here is from genome assembly GCA_003457575.1 of Thermophis baileyi. Classification (NCBI taxonomy): domain Eukaryota; kingdom Metazoa; phylum Chordata; class Lepidosauria; order Squamata; family Dipsadidae; genus Thermophis; species Thermophis baileyi. Next base: position 4,676,012 of record QLTV01004400.1, read on the forward strand.
CCTTCATGGATTTTTTGTTGGGCAGGTGAACCTTCATATAGACATAAGCGCAATGCATTACTGTTATGGTTGGTCACACAGTCAGCCAAACTGGGCATTTTTATCCACTTCAGGTTTTCCCTAAGGGCCCGGGATAGAGGGATGTTGATATTTAATAATTTTAAAGGTATTGTTGCCGGATGTAAGCTGTTTCAAGTAAAGCTGCCTTTTGCAATTGACTGATGGTGATTTTGTCAGTCACGATGGTGTTCAAATGGTGGTCCTGGTGATTTGGAATTGCACTCAAACTACCTATCACTATTAACTTTGTTTTATTTTATTTTTATGCTGCTCATCTCCCCTATAAAGTAACTCTGGTACTATTAGTACTATACTATCTTTGCTTTCTTGTGCCACAGTCATTCTATTTGCAAGCCTTTATATTTTGTGATTTTTTCCCCCCAGTTCTTTCTCTTCTATTCTGCTGGCTCCAGATATTGCAATCTGTCCACTATAAAGCCTTTTTTGTCTTTCTTGTCAACAATATCAGTAGTTAAGTCTGGAGTTAAGTCTGGAATTCTCAGGTGCTTAGAGGGGTTTTGTTTGTTTGCTTGTTGGTGGTGGTTTTTTTTAAAATTCTAAAATCCCAGAGCACTTTTGCTTCTTCGTTTTCTACTACTTTGTCTATTTTTTGGTCTCACCAGTGCTTACTTGTGGATGTGGCATTTCTTGCAGATATTCCAAAGTGCCATTGTTATTACTTTGTTGTGCTGTTTTTTGTAGTCATTCTATGATGCAATCTTCTTGCAGGAACTAAGTAGGTGGCCCACTGTTTCTTCAGCTTCTTTGCAGAGGCAGCATTTGCTGTCTATTGCTGTTTTCTCAATTCTGACTTTATATGTATTTGTTCTTAAGGCTTGATCTTATGCAGCCAGAATTATTTATTTGTTAAATTTATTTGCCACCTGTCTTGCCATGAGGCTACTCCAGGTGGCTTACAATAATACAAAGGAAGAAAAAAGAAAAGGCATGTAAGCAGAAGTAAAATAATAGAATAAGGTAAACAATGACAAAGGAACACAATGAGAATAAATACATCAACGTGATAACCAAAAAGGTGGATGGAGACCAAAGAGGAGGGGAGGGGGAGTCTGCCATCAATTTAGCAGCACCTTAGTTCCTCAATTAGTTAATTAGTTCCTTTGACTCTTCAACTTTCCTGCTCTTAGCTATTGTCAGGTCTTGTTATCTGTTTTGCCTACTAGTTTTTTTTTTAATGTATTCACCATATAATACTTTACCTTGCCATAAAGCCATATATCTTTTCTTTACAGTATTTGCTTCTTTTTCTCTTAGAGCAGTTGGTTTCTTTGGCATTTAGTAAGCGTTCATGGTGTACTAGCTTCAATGCATCTTCTTCACTGTCCTTCGGATATTCTTCCAATGCCTTTTCATCTTCTTAAATTGTCTGGTGTATTTTCATCGTTCCACACCCACCTATGCTTCTTAGTAAATAGAGCCTGTCAATGTTGCTGCCTGGATAAAGGACCTGATTCATTTTTATTATTTTTTCTTGTCTTATAGTGTGGGTAATCTATAGTTAGATTAACAGTCTGTGACTTGTGAAAACTTAACAATTCAAGTTCTAACCAAGGGACCTAAGAATTATTAAGGTAGTGTCTAAGAACATAGATAGTTCCAAACAAGGTGGGAGCTGTTAGGGGGTTCATGTCTTATATATTCAATACTGTCAAATATTGGGGAAGTCCTTTAGAAATCACTCCAAGGAATCCAATCACAATTGATAGAACAATGGATTTCTTTTTCCATAAGTGTTCAACTTTGATCTACACATCCTGGTATTTTGTAATATTTTTGTTTTCCTTCAATCCTATCTTCACCCAGTATAGCAACATCAATTAACCAGATTTTCTCATTTTCAATAACTATTATTTCAGGCATATCATAAACAAGAAACCTGTCTATTTGGATCTTAAAGTCCCATAAGACCTTAACCCATTCATTTTCCAAAATCTTCTGAACTTGATAGTCCTAGTGGTTTTTACTACATTCAAATGCAACACTTTGGCAAAATTTCCAATGAATAATTCTGGCAACTTGGTCATGATGCTCCTTGTAATCAGTTCATGAGATTTTGCTGCATCCACTGATCAAATGGTCAATTTATTAATCATTTTCTTCATACAATTAATTGGCACAGCTTGTTGTTGAGCTGCTAAAATAAAGCCTTGAAAAATTCCATGTTTGATTTTTACTTCTCCTAACTCTTCCCCATTAGCCATCAGCTTCATTCACCAAAAGTTAATTGAAGGATTCGTAAATTGCTGAATGTTTTTGCTGATTCCAAAAGTTTTGAGACATTTTTTTTTCAATTCAGCTATGTGAACCAGAATCTGATATCCTTTTATAGCCTATCCAAGCCATAAACAAATTTGTCTATTTTTTTTCAAGATCTTTAAAACTAATTTGTCAATAAATAATGGGTCTTTCATTGCGCTCAATTTTTTCAGCACTCTTTATAATTATTTAATTATTAATTACTATTATTATTACCAACAGAATGCTTCTAGAGTATGTCATCTTTAAATTATTCTTGAGATTAGCTTTGTTCTTTACAGTATTTTAGCTTCACATTTTTGTTTCAAAGAATCAAGTGGAGCTCGATAAATAAATGAACATGGTAGCCTGGTAGCCTGGAGTACAGGAAATTTACTAATTTACTTTGAAAAGCTAGCAGATATTGCTCACAACATGTATATGGCTTGGCTGATCACAAATTGTACAGCCATAGAACAAAAACAACTGATAACTAGAGACAAAATAATCTTTATAGTTGTATTCTTCCTTGATTTATAAAGAAGCTATAATTATAGACTTGGTCTCCTAGAAGATCATATATGAAAGTATAATTAATAATCCATCAATACAATTTAGCACAAAGAAAAATTGAGGCTAATGACATATACTGAAATCAAAGAAGAAGCAATTAGTCATTGATGGGGAATTGAGTACATTGAATTCAGTGAGAGAAAGATGAAGGAGTTCAAACACTGCCAGGAAAAAGGGGTGTTAAAAAGTAATACATAATGTTCATGTATAAATAGGATAAGAGAAAAATAGACTGTAACCACAACAAAGCAAGCAAGAATAGCTCAGACTTCTTTCTGTAGCAAAGAAGCAGGGCAATTTAAAATATGTAGCATTCATTTACACACATACATAAACAACAAGCGCTGAATGAGAGCAGTTTTTGCAAAGGCATTGTTTCACGTGGCAATGAAGAATAAAATAAAGAAAACATTTGTTGGATTGAAGAGAAAAAGACAAAATAATTTCCTTTGCAGCACTGATTATGCACACAGTTCTGGTCCTTGAAGGTCAGTATAAAATAAATCTCCCAGCAGCTGGAAACCAAGAAAGATAGAATGTCACTGCTTGGTCGTGCTTTTTAGCTGGTATGCTCAGTGTCCCCTTTGGCTTTTTGAAGCCATGATTTTCTTGGAATGGAAAAGAATGTCCAAAAGGTGAATGGCTCTGAAAAAAAAAATGCTTTCCAAGTTCTTTCTTTTGGTCAAGAAATAGTTCCCAAACAAGAACCAGTTAGTCACTAAAAAACAATACCACCACATATGCTTATTGCTTTAACAACTTAATCTTATGCAAATGAGATTCCACTATGTCTGACTCTAGTTTAGGAAGATCCATCAGTCAGCAATGCAAATGAGAAAAGATGAGGACAAATCCCCAGTCTTGGTTACATAACTTTTAAAGATTCTTTCTTTCTTTCTTTCTTTCTTTCTTTCTTTCTTTCTTTCTTTCTTTCTTTCTTTCTTTCTTTCTTTCTTTCTTTCTTTCTTTCTTTCTTTCTTTCTTTCTTTCTTTCTCTTTCTTTCTTTCTTTCTTTCTTTCTTTCTATCATCTATCTATCTATCTATCATCTATCTATCTATCTATCTATCATCTATCTATCTATCTATCTATCTATCTATCTATCTATCTATCTATCTATCTATCTATCTATCTATCTATCTATCTATCTATCTATCTACCTACCTACCCATCCATCCATCCATCCATCCATCCATCCATCCATCCATCCATCCATCCATCCATCCATCTATCCATCTATCCATCTATCTCATGGAATCACGGAAGGGACTTGCTTTTCTTCCAGGTTGGAGCCCTTGGTTTACTATGCTTGCCTGACTTCTTCAAATGCCTCAGTTTTTACTGTCATAAAGAATTGTTTTCTACAATTTGCATTTCTGACCTATTTGCCTCACCATAGTATTAAGGGTTTGAAAACACTGAGCCAAACTGGTGGTACCGAAAGGAAATAGGAAGTTAATCAGATAACAGCAGTTCATTTTATTAACTCATTTATGTTTGTAACTTTCAGCCACTGAAATTATTTGGCATATAACAAATATTATTCCATCTTAGAAATTATTTTCATGAAAATATTTTCAATTCTATGTTTCAATCAAAAACTGCATTGCAGTATATATCTTAAAGCTATCCAAAACTATATATTGAGGTCAGTATTAGCATTGCCAAATAATTAATCAACTTGGTTCCATTGTTCTCCAATAAAGAAAAATCAAAAGTTGTATAAAAATCATTTATTCCAATTTTTAAATGCACAATCAAATCTGTACCATTTTGAACAATATTGATTGGACTTTTAATTGCATCAATGAAGAGCCAGTTTATAAACAGAAAGCAAACACACATCAGTGACTCAAAATTATAGATATTGAATAGCACTTTTTTGAATAAATAAAGTATAGATACAGATATATGTTTGTATGTGTCCCTGTGTCATTTAATGTAGAGGGATAGATTTCAAATTTTTAGTATATAACTTGAGAGTATAGTTACATGGTGATACTGCTGCTATTTGTAACCTCATACTGACAAACATATAAGTATTAACCCAAAATTGAGAAATCATGGAATAAACTTACATGATTGTATCCCCTCATTTTGTTTACTTTTTCAGCATAATGAAGCTGATATTCGATCCTTTTTAAACATTTCCTGAAGGGTTTCAATAAATGTAACTTTTAGGTTTTTTTGTTCCTGTTGAATTAATCTCATCCTAAGATCATGAAGAAATGCACAATATTTAAGACCCTTAGTCATGGTTTTAACAATATGAGCTTTATAACTCTTAATTTCTTGTAAATACTTACCTTTCACTTTATATCCACTTTAGCAATGCTTTTTAATTCTGTATCTTTAAGAATATTTGCTCATTTCAGTACTGATAGGAGTAAGGGAATTTAAATGCTGCTAAAGTATCAAGAACAACCATCCAGAATTTTTAAATGATTACAATTCCTCTCTGAAATTTTAAGCAATCCAAATTCCAGTTTGAATAATTGAAATCACTTCATACTTGACAGGCAGTAATCTCCTCGTAGCTACTAATACCCTTATAGTGGGGAGCAGATGGCCCTTTAAAGAGCAAGCTAGGCTGATGTGCTCAGAGAGAGTCCCCTGATCACTAAGAGCCAATAAAAGAAAAGAAAAGGGTTCTGTCAGGTTTTAGGAGGGAAAAGTTTTTGGTCTTTAGAGAGATTTGGCTGGAGTCTTGGTAAAGGAGTGTTACCTCAGGCAAGATTGGAGATTAGGGTTGTTTGGCAGCAGCTAGAGTTGTGTTACTTGTTTTTGTTTTAAACTGTCCATTTGGAAACTTATTGGTACCTTTAATAATGTTCATTTTGGCTTAAATCTTGGATTCGACCAGTGCCCTTCTATCACCTTCCTCAACTTAAGCTGAGCTATGGACCCCAAAGTTTTTGTTTTGTTTCCCACTCTGATTTTAAGCAAACCCTGGGTGGGGTGAGGATTTCCCCTTCAATCCTCTCCTGGCTCCCCAGAGGGCTGGTGTGGAAAGGAGATTGTGGTGGTGGGAGAAAAGAGAGCTAATTTTCCAGTCTTTGTTCACCCATAGGTACAGTTATCTCAAAATCTAAGGGCCTGGTTGAAACCTTTTTAGGTGCTTTTCTTAGTACAACCCTAGCAATCTTCCAATGTTTGAGGGGCTGTCACAGAGAAGAGGCAATCAAACCATTATCCAAGCACCTGAGGGCAGGAGAAGAAGTAACAGATGAGAGAATGGATATCAAGGAGAGAGCCAACCTAGAACTAAAGAGAAATTTCCTGTTGGTGAGAACAATTAATCAGTGGAACAGCTTGCCTCCAGAAACTGTGGATGTCCCATCACTGGAGTTTTTAAGAAGAGATTGGACAGCCATTTGTCCAAAATAGTAAGATTCTCCTGCTTGAGCAGGTCATTGGACTAGAAGGCCTCCAAGGTCCCTTCCAACTCTGATATTCTGTTTTCTATTACTTCTAAAGGTACAGTGGATAGATTTACAATTTTCATATTAGGATTGTCCCAGTGTGAAAACTTGCTGTGTAAAATATAGCTGAAATCATAGTTTCATCCCAACATGCCATTAAACTTTCAGTTCATGTAGCACAGTTCGACTATTGCTAATGAAGATGACTACATGAATTAAATACTGCTACATTAATTGTAAAAAAAATGGAGCCAAATCCCTACCACGATGTTAAAGAAAACACCCTGATGACTTTATAACCGTACTCTTTTTTGATTTTACTTGATTTTTTTGTTCCATTGAGAAAATGAAATGAAATTAAGATTTAAGATATATACCCAGCAGGAAAGCTGACTGTAAGAAAGTTGTGTCCCCCAATATCCTGTGAGAATTTGTTATTAGATAACAAATTCTAAGGTTTTGTCCTTACTATAAGAAATTTCTTAGTATCTTGTCAATCTGCTTAAAGGAACTGAAATATATTTGACTAATTATAGCATCCTTGAAACAATAATCTTTACATATTTTTTTTTCTTTTTGTCAAAACGGGATTTTTGTTACCTAGTTATTTCAGTTTTTAATCTAAGATGGGGTGGGCCATTCATTTTTCCAAGGGGCCACATGAGTGACTGGGACTGTTGTGGAAGGCCAAATCAACAGCTACCGGCTGTGCTCTACCCACTCAGCTGCAAGGCTGCGCTTTAACCGAAGTAGGGATGGGTGGCGAAGCCCAGGTCCCCTCAAGCAATGACTATCACTGATGCTTCCTCAGGCTGCTCCAGGCAAGGGGTGAGTGCTGCACAGATGCAAGAAAGCACTTTCTCTCCTTGCCCTCCTGAAGCTGCCAGCTGACTGAAGGAGTGCATGGCGACAACGCACAGCCAAACCAGCTTCTTCTCCTGCCCCCTGCAGCACACTTTTTTACATTTGATTTCTAATTTCTCATTGACCTCATGTAAGCCAGGCCGGGACAGCCAAAAGGTTGAATGTGACCTGAAGCCATAAAATACCCAGGTTTGATCTAAGAAATACTATGTCATTACATTAACAAATGAATAAATTTTCCTTGAAGCCATTATTTTCATATATTTATATGAGTTCAAGCAATAGCAATAGCACTTAGTCTCATATACTGCTTTACAGTGCTTTACAGCCCTCTCTAAGTGGTTTACAGAGTCAGCATATTGCCCCCAACAATCTGGGTCCTCATTTTACCCACCTCGGAAGGATGGAAGGCTGAGTCAACCTTGAGCCTGGTGAGATTCGAACTGCCAAATTGCAGGCAGCCAGCAGTCAGCAGAAGTAGCCTGCAATACTGCACTCTAACCACTGTGCCACCGTGGCTCAAGCAAGAAGTAAAACCTAAATTTGTATGACATATTTATAACATAATAGGTAACATTAGACATTTTTCTGTTTGGTTTTGCATGTTTTGTTGATCTTTCCACCTATTTTTCCTCTTTTGTGGGTATTCAAGTAAAAGAACAGTTGTGATTCTGGGCATTAAAAATATGCCCATAAAATAACATTTTGAAGCATTTATACTAAAAGGCCTTTCATTTTAAGAAAGTAAGATTAAATAAATTCTAACAGCGCCAACCACTTTAGATTACTCTCATATTTTTAAACCCAACCTCAAAAGTGATATGGGGCATCTTGAAGTATGGGTTAATTATTATCTGCATTCAGAACTATATAATTTCAATTGATCTGAGCCACAGTGGATGTGGCATTGTGGCAGTGATATTCCTGAGGGGAGAAAAAAAGACATTTCTGACCAAGTTTATCACTGTTTTTCAAGGTTCTGAATATTTGGGTTTTTTTTTAACTTACAAGAGCATGAAGTCTAGCTGAAATGTACTGTATCTATTTCTTTTTCATGTAAGCTGTAATTTGATAGGACATTATGCTGCTTTTATTTGGCAACATGATATCGAACTTTGTGCTATGACCTGGAGATCAAGGGATCTCCCAAACTAGGGCTACCAGATCTGAATTGCAGAAATCTAGGTGATATTACATAACAATAAAGACATATGGGCAATTTTTTTTTGCTCCCACTTAGTGGTCATCCTAATCATTGTAATTCACTTTAACAAGGAAAGACCTATGGGCCCATGTAGTTCACTCCTGAACTGCATACAATTTGGAGCAGCTTTCCTCTAAATGCTTGACCATGTCCCACAATAATTTGCCATGCTGCCATGGGCTGGGAAGGGATCATGATTTAATGTTCTTGTTTACAAGACTGGGAAATGAATGTTTTTCTTGTATGGTCGAATCTCCTGTCTTGTCCTTCCACAGGACAAGGTTTTTAGCTTTTTTTCCCAATTTGAATCAGGTTAAAAAAATGAACCAATCTGAATTAAAAGGTCATGTGATCTCCATTTGCCTTATTAAAACAGAACCCCACAGTTTGAATCTGGAAGGCTCACTCATACCATTGCCATTTTGTACACAAGAAAATATTGAGTTTGTCTAAATCAGGAAATGCAGAATTAGTTCTAACGCAGACTTGAAGGAAGATGGGAAAATAAAATAATAGATAAGCTTTATTCTAAGTGTTCATTAACCTGGCAAGTCAGAGTTTCAAGGATAATCTGAATTAAACAACTATGTTAAGAATTCTTCATAATAACATTCCAACTGGGATCCTTGTTATAGTCTCGTATGTGTGGTACTGTTGTTCAAATGATTATTTGCCTATAGCAACAAAAGAACAAAGGTTATCTTTTTTGAAACATAATTTAGAATATTGATAGAGAAGCATGTAATTATGAAGAAAATAATAATACATGGTCATGCTGGCATGAGGATTGAATACAAAACTCTGTACTTTAATACTTCAATTTAACTATTCCCTTAAAAATAAGAGCATAGATTATAAGTGAATGTCTGATGTAAGTCTGAGAATGGAAACCATGGTTTGAAGTTGGTTATTAAACCATGTTGTCTGTTATTTAAACTTCCCTATATTTATGGCAATTTGCTCTCCCATTCAGGGGGAGGCATAGTGAGAGATTTGATTCAGTAGTTGATATGATTACTGGTATTATGCATGGTCTTTGGTGACAGGATTAACTCAGCCAGCTAATCCACGGCCTCTCTTAAAATAGTAGAAAAAACAACAGCTAGGAAATGGCTAAACATTAAATCTTCACTGGGTGATGACAAACATGTGATATATCATGCAATCTTCCAGAAGAATGTTAATAATTAGTTTAGTTTAGTTTAGTTTAGTTTAGTTTAGTTTAGTCCTTGTGCCATATCAAAGTGCAGAGTTCCAGACACAAATTATTACTAAAATCTAATAAAAACAATTTAAAATGGAATTGGATAAAATACAATTTAAAATGAAATTGGAATAAAACACAATTTAAAATGAAATTGGAATAAAATACAATAATTTAGTATATTGATAAATGAAATATGATAAAATTATATTTTGGTATCACCCCTACAATCTACCCCAATCAGTCCCACATATGCTGATCTCAACCGAACCATTTTGCTTTAGTATTGTGCTATGTTAAATGTTATTTTCAGATTCTGGCCGCACATAAGGTAAGTTGTTTTGATATGGGGATCCCAATGGGTCATTCGTTTGGGATATAGACCAAGGTACCTGTCTCTCACCCTCTTATACAGGCAACAATCAAATAGGATGTGAACCAGGTCTTCTACCTCTGCCGCTCCACAAATGCAGAGACGTCCATTGTAGGGTATAGAATGGAATCTCCCATATCTGACCATTGTGTCAAGCTGTTCGAATCTCGCTCACGTAAATATCTCCCTAAGATGTTTCGGCAGTTGTAACTTTAAATAGCTGTCTATTTGAAAAGTATGTTTGTATTTGCTCAGCCATTTCAAGTTACCCACCTTACTAAGCTATATCATTTTGTGCTTCTATATCCTTAATTCTTTGGGCAGCTCTTTTTAAAAATCATTCTCCTCTTATGCAAGAGACAGGAAGGCCCAAATTTGTTAGTTTGGTGATCCAGGAGATTTGTGATTGTGATTTTATTTGCTCTAATAGACATAACTTGGGGAGTCTATCAGTCTCCATTTCATTGACTTTGTGCCAGTAGTTATATGCTCCAATTTTGGATAGTGCATAATAATAGTAATAATAGTATTATAATGCTGATGAGAAACTCTGGCATAATAATAGCAGTTTGTACTCTATGTCTTATCTCTGTGGTTTATATGACATATCCTTGTTTTGGTCCTGGTTCATTGTAGTCAGCTTTCTATTATAGTCAGAAAATGGCTGCAGTCACATATTATTTTGCTGAGTTTAAATTTTCTGCTGCTGCAAAAAAACTTCAGATAAAGGCTGACATCACTAGGGAAGCAGCTGCAGAAGCCATGCAGATCCTGGAAAGGTGATCCAATTTGCAATTTTAATGGGCTGCTGCAAAGATTCTTGTTCATACATTGTGCTGTACATGTGCCACCATTTGTTACCCCCTTTTTGCTACTGGAAACTGATATGGGTCTTAATATAGCTTGCACTCATGATTCCAGTTCCATGATTTAGTGATACTTTGCTATCAAAGGATGATGGAAATCCTAATTTCCAAACATTTAAAATTATCTCTTAATGAAGCTCTGGCTCAAGATTCCATTTCACTCATTAATGCTATAAATATACCAAGCTTTAATACTTATCAAGCTGAAAATGAAAGGCTTAAAGCATAATCTGATGGAATGGGGATAGCGGATGGTAAAATATTACTGCAGAGGCTACAGCCTTCAGAAGATCTTCGCAATTTCCAATTGCCTCTTTTGCTCCTTTAGTCCTGTCATTCTTCAGGGTTCCAAAATAAGAGTTGGTGGGAGGAGCAGGTAATGAAAGGACAACATTCCTTCCATCATTCCCAGGTGCTATTGCTACCTACCCACTTGCAGATAACAATCAAAGTCTAGAAAAATAGCATAATGGTTGTACGGGTGGGTGGGAAGACCATAAAGATTATTCCAGCCTTTAAATTGATTCTAATCAGAGAAGAGTATAGTGTTTCCTAAAAAGTTGTTTCTCTGTTCAGATATTCTGTAAACCCTTTCATATCTGAGTTGAAAAATTTGTGGGGTTTTGGTTTTTAATGATTCATGAGAAGCAGAAATTTAGCAAATGCAGCTCTTTCTAGAGAGAGTATAGAATAATGCTAATGTGTATTTTTGCATTCTTATTCTGAGATTATTGTTGTTCCTGTTCCTGCCAGTTTTTGTCAAGAATAATTTTTCATGCTAGGATAAATTTGACCCAATATTACTTCCTATACACTCTCACTGTTTCCTTCTATAATGCATACATTAAACATATAAGAGCTTCAAAAAGTAGAAAATGGTGACTTACAATTGATCAACCTTTCTTTCTCCTATCTCTAAACATTAATCAGTTAATTCAGGATTAATGCAAAGTAACAACTCAGCCAAAGCCTTACTTTTCTTTTGGTTCTTCATTCCATATATATATAATTACTATACAGTAGCAAAAGCACCCTACATCCCCAGGACATGATTGTGACTGTGTTATGGCCATAAAACATCCAACTTCATCATTACTATTTTTGCTCAGGTAAGCATTCTCCACTTTCCTGTTCCAGAATGTTTATGCCAAAGATGGAAAGAAAGAAATCGTAGTTAATTAACATTATCAGAACAAAACTAAGATCATGGCATCCGGCCCTCTCAATTTCTGGCAAATAGATGGGGAAGAAATGGAGGTAGTGACAGTTTTTATTTTCCTGGGCTCCAAGATCATCGTAGATAAGGACTACAGCCAAGAAATTAAAAGATGCTTGCTTCTGGGGAGGAAAGCTATGGCAAATCTAGACAGCATACTAAAAAGCAGAGACATCACCCTGCCAACAAAAGTGCGTATAGTCAAGGCTATGGTTTTCCCAGTTGCAATATATGGCTGTGAAAGTTGGACCATAAGAAAGGCTGAGCGCCAAAGAATTGAGGCCTTTGAACTATGGTGCTGGAGAAGATTTCTGCGAGTCCCTTGGACTGCAAGGCGATCAAACCGGTCAGTCCTAGAGGAGATCAACCCTGACTGCTCTTTAGAAGGCCAGATCCTGAAGATAAAACTCAAATACTTTGGCCACCTAATGAGAAGGAAGGACTCACTGGAGAAGAGCCTAATGCTGGGAACGATTGAGGGCAAAAGAAGAAGGGGACGACAGAGAATGAGGTGGCTGGATGGAGTCACTGAAGCAGTTGGCGTGAGCTTAAATGGACTCCGGGGGATGGTGGAGGATAGGAAGGCCTGGAGGAATATTGTCAATGGGGACGCGATGGGTCGGACACAACTTCGCGACTAACAACAACAGCAACAATCAGAACAAAAACCACACTTTAACCTGGGGTGTGGGGTATGTTATGTTTTTGTACTTTCTTTTGGCTATGGTATATATTTGTTTTTTGGTCAGTATTTTTTTGTTATTTATAATATTGTAAGCTAATTAGAGTTATATACTTGAGATGAGCAGTCATATAAATCTAATAAATATATTTGTTAAGTAGAGGAGATTAGTAAATGGATGTTATTCAAACATACTAAGTACAACAAAAATCATTGAAAGGTGCTTAAAAGTTAAGTTTTATGTACAGAAAATCTTGGAAGTCATTATTTTTTAAGCATGGGTTCTTGTTAATTATTATGCTATATAGACTAATGTAGAAGAGAGATCCTAACAGTGCAGTAATACTATTCATACATTATCCTGACCAAATATAGCAGTGTTACAGACAGTTGCATGGCATATTTTCATGTAAAATGTTTGGATGTTGCATCTTGCATAATTTTATTTTCCAAAGTACAATTCAATTTCCTTTCTTGTATTGAAACTGCTGTGAAAATATTTTAGAACAGTCTGAATGTATAATAACACAATTCTCTATTAGTTTAATTCTCAAAAAAAAACTGTTGTGAGGAAAAAATGAAGGAAGCAAATTATACATACGGTACTTGTACATATACATATACACAAATACATACGTTATATAAACACACACACACACACACACACACACACACACACACACATTATATACATATATACTGTATAACCTAGTAAATGAAAATTATTTTGGAAGAGGTATACTAACTGGTGCTGATCACAACAACAAGACTCCAGTTATGAACTCTACCATAGAAATTGACACAAAATCACAACAACTGCTATTAGTTGCAGACTATTTCTCCTAGTGAGGAACTCCCTCTAAACTGTACAGTCTATAAACCAACTAATGTGGCAAGTCTAGCATTTGCAATGTACATTCCCTTTTGAAAGTTTTGCCCTGTAAGTGTATAAATTTATATATTACTTTATAAGTACCTCAAGATGGCAAACATACATAAAATTCCTTCCTCTTCCTATTTTCTCCACAACAGCAATCCTGTGAAGAGGTTGTGCTGCGATAGAGTGACTGGCCATATCTCCTCCCCCAATTAGTGCAGCTAATATGAACTTTGCTAAGGCATTCCAGATCACTTTACATCCTTTCATTTCTGCACAATAAACATGCAGCTAAATTTATCATTCATTCGCTACCAAGGTTTATGCTTCATTCATTGCCTCAATACTTGCATATTTTGTACTCAGAATTCTCTTGTGTTGTATTGCATAAAATGGCTTTTCACTTTCATTTCCTGCTCTCTCAGTGCTTGCTTGACTTTGAACTTTGTGTATCTCAACAGTAAAGCCATGGAAATAAACCTGCCCTAGCTCACAGGGATATAAGTAATTAATGTTAGTAAAGCACTTGGAACTTCTGAGATGATTGGTGCAGTATAAATGCCAAGCGCTAATGTATTTGATTTACACTCTACTTTTGTTGTGTTTTATTTTGTTGATTTTGTTTTTGAGGGGCTAAACATTTTTACAACATAACCCACAGGGACATTTAATAAGATAAACAGAAAATATGTTCTGTGTTACAGAAAAGGGTCTTCTTTCCTGTCTGTGCTGAATAGTTTAATGGCCTGTCACTTAATTGCATTATTTCATTACAAACAGTTCCCCATGGGCAATGCCTCATACTCTGTTAAGATTAAAGCAAAATTAGTTTATCCCTCACTGAAAAATGGGCTCACTTCTACATCAGGCAAACTTATGAATCCTTTTTGAAAGGTTCAGCAGTAAGTATTGTCAGGGATGATTGGGATATAGGCTCAAGATAACCATAGGCTCTGAAATGACACAATTCCGATAGCTTTAGGATTAAAATATAGGAAATGCTTAGTATTTGTTTTAAAACATCTTCTGTATTTTAAAATGGACTGTAATTTTTTTTAAAAATTGGGATTGTGTATGGCAAGGCAGAAGACATAATACTTCATAGGAAAATGGTTCCTCTCCCTTCATTAAGCCATGGAATTTTAAATAAGTGTTTGTTGAGGAGAATAACAATGGCATCAAATTGTTTTTGTTTGCTTTTTTAATTTCTTTGTTATGTAAGGAGGCAAAGTTTTTTTTTTCTGGTTTGCAGTTGAAAGAAGAAAGATTTCCTTTCCTATGCACTGATAGTGAAAATCAACCCTATCAATCTAAGACAATAAAGTGAAAGAAGAGATGCTGTTCTGAATGCTATTTTAAGTAGCAAATATAGTAAGAGGCTGACAGCCCATCTGGACAAGGTGCCTTTCCTGCTTTAATCTTTTAAATAGCTTTACACATTTTCCTTATTGTTATCACTCCATTCAAAATATGTCTTTTTCTATGTAAACTTTGGTAAATTCTGTTTATGTAAATATTCATCCACTACGTATTTCCAAGAATTTTTGTATAAAGTAATATTGATGAAACACCTTTCACATATTTGCATTATCTGTTATTATCGTATTTCCTCAATGTAACTTTAGTATCCCCTTATTTTCTTTTTCTTTTTGTACTTTATTTACATGCCAACAATTTCCCCGATTTCTTTAGAAATTCAAAATTTCTTTAGAAATTCAAAATTTCTTTAGAAATTCAAAATTTATTTGTTTTGCATAATTCATTTTTATTTTCATCTACTATTAACAACAGTAATTATCTCTATAAAAGCCTAATTTGGGGGATAATAGTTGTCCTGTCTGGGGATTTTTTTTAATTCTTCCTTTTTTTAAAATTTCATCCAAAATCATTTGTATTTTCTCCTGTCTTTTCTTTTTAAATTTAATTTTATGTAGTGTAAAATATCTTTTTTTCAAACCTTTACTTGCAAGAGCCCTGGGACTCAGTGGTTAGATTGCAGTATTGCAGGCAAACTCTGCCCACAACCTGGAGTTTGATCTTGACATGATTCAAGGTTGATTCAGCCTTCCACCCTTCAGAGGTCAGTAAAATGAGGACCCAGATTTTTGCAGGCAATATGCTGATATTGTAAACCATTCATAGAGTTCTGTAAATCACTATGGGGTGGTATATAAGTCTGTTATTGCTATTACAAACCATTCTTACTTTATTAAAATTATTCTCAAAAAATTATTTTAATCTTATTTTATTTACAATCCTCCACTACATTTTTCTTTTGCAAAAACAGTTCATTCAATCTCCACCTAAAAGACCTATTTTTCTATTTAAAAGTGAAAGTCACTGGATTGTTGTCTGAAAATGTCTGTGGTAGTAGTATCTTCAGTTTATGAACATTAATAGCCAAAGTATTAGAAATCCAAATCATAGCTATTCTTGAAGAAGATCTATGCCTTTCAGAAAAAGACCTGTCTTTCAGAAAAAAAGTATATCCTTTTGAGTCACCATTTTTATATCTCTATACATTAACAAGCTCCCTAAATAATAATTAAAAAAACCTTTGTGTATTTTTAACTATTTTATTATAATTTATTATAATAACAAATAATGTCTTGTGTAGGTTGTGGCATTTGTTTAGTCACACTTTCGTTGTCACTTCCATTTACATTTCTTCCCATTCGTCTTTAAAATTTCCCCAAATCGCTTGCTTTTTGAACAGAACTATTTGAAAATAAATACGCCCCTTCCAATTTATCCCATCTATATGGGATCTTCTGTTTAAGTTTGTCTGTCAAACCCCCCAAGTCCTCTTTTCTAAATTTCTTGGGATTTCCTTAAGTATATCTTTATTATCAATATATTATTAAAATTCTGCTAAAATATTTAGTCTCTAGTCTTCTTCCTGACAAAGTGTACAAGGACATACATGACTTGATTTTTAATTTTTTTTTTTGCAAATCATGTGTCGATTCTATAAAACAGCGGTTCTCAACCTGTGGGTCGCGACCTCTTCGGGGGTCGAACGACCCTTTCACAGGGGTCGCCTAAGCGCACGCTAGCCCACCACGCCCCCTTTGTCACCTCATCGTGTGCGGGGCGGGGGCGGGGAGGGGGTCGCGGTGGCAGGGCGGGGGTCACGGCATTAGGAAGGTTGAGAACCACTGCTATAAAACATATCAATATCTATGTCAATGTCATCCTCTTTTCAATTCAAAAAGCTAAACAGCAACGTAATCTTTTTCAAATATTTCAGATATTTTCCCCATGGTCTTTTGCAATAGCTCCAAATCTTAAACAAAGTTGTTTTTTCTTAGTTCCAATAGTGCCAAGTTATCCAAATCTTTCTCCATCTCTTTATTTATAACATGTGTTTTACTTTCCAATTTGACATTGTTTTACATCTTCAGACAATTGTTCTACATACTCTTCAATCTTTCTAACTTCTTTCATATCCTGTTTTATTCCTGCAATTTTTTCCATTCCTTTTTAAAAACAATGAAACTATTCACAACCATTGCAGTCACCTTCTTTCCAAATTTCTGCAATAAATCTGGTGTAATCCCCTTATCTATAGGATCTTCTAATGAACCTTTCCCTCCTTCTCATATTTTGGCTGCTCTTCTAGTGGTTGTCATGATGATAAAGTGAAAATACATCAATTACTAGATTGAAACTAAAAAGCATGATTCTTCCCCCCCCCCCCGTTTTGCTCTCCTCTATCTTTAATACTTTAGTCCCAATTGACACTCCTTAGTCACAGATATACAGTCTGGTTCATATTATTTTTTTCTTATTCCAACTATTATTTATTTGTTTGTTTGTTTGATTGATTGATTTTTAATCCCATTTTTATTATTGTATATGTAACTCAAGGAAGCAAACATGCCTAGCAAGACCAACAGCAATAGCACTTAGACTTTGCTCCATAGCCCTTTACAGCACTCTCAGAGTTTTACAGTGTCAACATATTGCCCCCCAAAATCTGTGTCCTCATTTTAGCAACCTCAGAAGGATGGAAGACTGAGTCAATCTTGAGCTGGTCAGGATTGAACTCCTGGCTGTGGGCAGAGTTAGCTTACAATACTGCATTCTAACCACTGTACCAGAATGGCTCTATAGATGATCTATTTTTCCCACAACAACAATCCTGTGTGGTAGGTTGGGCCGAGAGAGAGTGACTGGCTCCAGATCACCCAAACAGTGATTTTTTTTAAAAAATGTACTTTCATTAAAAATAAACAATCAGAATTCCCATGAAGATTTGGTCTGTTCAACTAATTAATTTTACTCTTTTCAAACATATTCAAGATAGTCTCTCCATATATTTCCTTCATTTCCAGATTAATTTCTCTGTGTTGAACTCTAAGGTCAGGAGAAAACCAATTTATTGTTTCCTCTGGATTAAATTGATATACCATATATCTTGGCTTGCAAAATGTTTCAGTAGGCTTTCTTCATTCTCTATATCTGAATAAGCTTTCTCTTTGTTTTTCACTAATTTCTATATAATTTCACCCAACTGCAATTATAAATCAAATCATTTTGATTTTGTTCAGGTCCTTGTGTGTGCCTGTGTGCCTGTGTGCCTGTGTGTATTTATTTATTTATTTATTTATTTATTTGAAAACAGAAGTATATGAGTCCCTAAAGTCTTTCTCTATTTTCCTTTCCAGCTTCATTTGGCCTTGGGTTAATTATCTGAATTTACAAACAAAACAAGAACATAAAGTTAATTAAGAAAGGACTGGTTGCATTGTGATCACTAGTGATATAAGCAAGCCTTTAGCATACTTCATTTCTTCACTCAGATTCTATTCATAAAATCATGGGGCTGGAAGGATAAGATTTTTAGTCCAACCCACAGTTCGGTTCAGGAATCCAAATTCAAGCATCTGTAGGAAAAGATCGTCAAGTCAGTACTTCAAATCATAACTGACCACAGTTTCTAATAATATAAATCTAGTACACAGGTTGATTCAAGTATCCTAAAAAGCAGATCAGAGTATGTTATTGTTTTATACTGTTTTATACAGGGATGAAATCCAGCAGGTTCTGACAGGTTCTGGAGAACCAGTAGCGGAAATTTTGAGTAGTTCTGAGAACTGGTAGCAGAAATTTTGAGTAGTTCGGAGAATCAGCAAATACCACCTCTGGCTGGCCCCAGAGTGGGGTGGGAATGGAGATTTTGCAATATCCTTCCCCTGCCACGCCCACAAAGCCATGCCCACAAAGCACACCATGCCCACCAAGCCACGCCCACAGAATCAGTAGTAAAAAAAATTGGATATCACCACTGGTTTTATACCATTCTTTATGACAGATATAGGTCCCTGCTGTCAAAATCCCAAAGAAAATTTCTAGAGATAAACTAGAGTAACTGCTATATTTTATTTTTTTTAAATGGGTATTAAGCAGGACTGTGTGTCCCAAAAGATGTTGATGCATTTGTTAGCCCCTAACAGAAGTAATTCCAATTTTAATTAATTTTGCTCAACTCATCTAGCACCTAAGACTATAACAACTGCAGATATTTTAGCTGTGATATCATACCAGGTTTTCTCAGATTTCCAAAAAACTAAACAACATGAAAAAGTTGTCATTTTGTGACATTTGTGGCATTCTAAGAAAAGTGTTGTCTTACTGATGATTTTGGATTTACAAAATCTGAATAAAACCATAGAATGCTATCTACATGGCTACTTATATTTTATGGAAATTCTTCTTTAAAGTGAATTACAAGGACACGATGTTTCTGATAAACATTCTTTGTAATTTAAAGCTGTGAAAAGTTTTTCTGGAAATGAAATTTTGAGCCAATTTTGAAGGTTTTCTCATAAGGGAAAAAGAGAGGAAGCCAAATTTCCTAGTCTGGGGGATCCACATATCCTAAATACACAATCCTCTGGGAATAACATAGCGATTTACAAAACTATTTGAATTTTTGTAGTTCCCTATTACAAAATGCAAGATTAGGAAAAACTTCGGGATCATTCTGCTTTCATCTGAGGATGAGAGGACAGTATTCCCAGGGTCATGTGATCAAAATTCAGATGCTTGGCAACTGACTCATATTTATGACGGTTGCAGTGTCCCAGGGTCGTGTGATCACCTTTTGCGACCTTCTGGCAAGCAAAGTCAATGGGGAAACCACATTCACTTAACAATCATGTTACCTGCCTTAACAGCTGCAATGATTCATCTGACAAATGTGGCAAGAAAGGTCGTAAAATGGGGCAAAACTCACTTAACAAATGTCTCACTTAGCAACATAAATTTTGGGCTCAAGTGTGGTCATAAGTTGAGGACTGCCTGTTTTTATCTGCCACATTTCTGAATTGCTCATCACCTTCATTGAGGGATTCTTTCTCTACAGATAACAGCAGTAATAGTATTAAAAGCATAATCATCATTTTGCATTCTCTTTAGTGCCCAGGATGGCACTAAAATGTGTGGAAAAAGAATGTTGGCTGCCATGAAAAAGTAATGCAAATTAGTTGGAGAAATCCCTCACTTTCTACCTATTCAAAAACAAACAGAAAAGAATGTAAATGCTATAAATAAGTATACAGACAAATATTTTTCTGTAAGATGCTCTTCATCTTTTTTTTTTGATGGTATGGAAAAGAAAAAATGTTTTTAAAATATGTATTTATATTCTTGGTTCAGTTCTTGTTCTCAAACAACATAAATGAAGAATGAAGAACTATTTTAAAACAAAGCAAATACGCTGCAGAATGTAAAGCTAGTACCATTAGATGAGAGAGGGAGGGAGGGAGGGAGGGAGAGAGGGAGGAAATTAGTAATGAAAAACAAATGCAATGTGTACATATGCTGCAAACAGGACTTTCACCTTCTTCCAGCCAAGCTCTTGGGAATTGTTCTGTCCTTAATGCCTGACTGAGAAAGTACTCAATGCTAATAGCTCTGCACTTCAGCTAGAAAAACATGTTTCAGCTGAGTGAGCCTTATTAAAAAAAAATACACTTTTAAATCGAAGGGATAAAAGGTTGGTGAACTCAGGAATTTTTTGTAAGCTGCCAAAATGAAGAAAAGCTGGAAAAGCTTTTGGCTTCTGTCATTCTCATCCATTATTTATATACAGAAGGTGGGAAAGGAGTTGGGGCTTTTAACAATGCAAGAATTGTTAAAAGATGCAGTGATGGGAATTCACTCTTGTTAATAACTGTTCCCCTCTCTACTGTCATCTTTATTTTTTGTCACACTTATACTACTTTCTTTTTTAATCCAGAGAACAAAGAATGGTAAACACAGGATTTTTCTATAATAGCAATTCTTTATCACTTTGAGACATTACACGTTATCCAGTATTAGTGAGGGTGCATCACTAACAGAGATTCTCCTCAGTCCAATCTTCTGTATAATTGTACATTGCTTTGTCTCTGTAATGATAATATATGCCTTCATAGTCTATACTACCAATGTAACTAACAAATTACAGGATTTGAAAATGGGGAAAGAAGCCCAATTACTGGAGGTACAGTATAAGGGGTTATGTATTCAAGGTATAAAGTGACTCTTGAACACTTAAAAACTTCCACTACATGTGTAAGTCACTGTCTATTTTTGAAACCATTAGGAATAAACATCTATATATGAATAAAACTTCACAGATAACATCACTTCCATGGATAAAATTTCCATATTGCTTAGACATAATGCTGTCAGCTATCATCAGATATCAAAGGGAGAGGCGGGGGGATGGCTTTTTTTGCATTATTTTCTTTTTATATGATTAAAGTGGAAAAGCAGTCTGTAGATATTACCTGTTTGCCAATATATGTTTTTTTAATCAACAATGCTTTAGTGTAAATTATATCAATGATAATAGAGACAATTCAAAGACCAAAGTCAGGGAGCTAAGATGAAAACAGGAATCAATGCAATGGAATTCATGGCACCTTAGACATGTTCTAGAATGCTTTTAAAAGTAATAAAAATTAGCATTCTTGTTAGAATTATTTTTAAATATTCAAGAGAGAGACAAGACTGAGAGACAGAAACAGAGAGAAAGAAGAAAATATTTAAATTACCTACAAGTTAAAGAAGCAATTCAGACTAAATAGCAGACATTGGAATGGAGGAAGGAAAAGTCATAGAAGAAAAGAAGTACCTAATGAAGGATAAAGACAAAATGCATTATCAAAATACCAAATATTACCAAAACTATAGTTATATTTGCTGGTGTCCTGTGATTCACATATTTTAATCCAATTCGCTATATTTCATATTATCCAGGCATGTGAGTAGATAGATGATACCAAATGACAAACTGACAATATCAGTAATCACTGTAAAATGCCTGTATTTTTATCACCTCTATTTTTCAGAAGAAACTGAGAATAATGCTATGACTAAGGTCATCAGTTGATTTCATGGCAAAAGTGAAGTTTAATCAGCATCTATGTCTCTCATACTCAGAGTAGAGTTGAATGTGGAAAAAAAATAATTTAATGACAAGAAAAGAAAGCATTGTTGATGGGGAGGAGGGGTGGGGAGAGAGAATTCTTTTTTTCATGAGTTAAGATTCTACTTCTGACATACATTAGTTTTTTCTAATTTTGAAGGAATATACTTCTAGCAAAAAAAGAAAACCTGTCTGGTTTGGAATTGCATCATAGTAAAGCATATTTTGCATAGAATAGATAACAGATTGAGTTGCTGGTATCTCTCTTTCTTTCTCTCTTTTCTATCAGGTAATTTTAAACACTGAAACTGGAAAACTGCTATCAGTCAAGAATAAATAATGATGAGCTAAATGCACCATAATATTTTTCAGTTTCCCCTGTGATGAAAACATAACTAGTTCTCTCTGAGTATACTGATTATACTCATATACCTGTACATCTGGATTCTATCACCTTTGGCTCATGTGATTGAGTGTTTTATGCAATGTCTGTCTGTCTGTCTGCCTGCCTGCCTGCCTGCCTGCCTGCCTGCCTGCCTGCCTGCCTGCGTCTGTCTGTCTGTCTGTCTGTCTGTCTGTCTATCTATCTATCTATCTATCTATCTATCTATCTATCTATCTATCTATCTATCTATCTATCTATCTATCTATCTATCTATCTATCACCTATCTAATATATATAGTGCAGTGTGTTTCTGACTATCTGATAATTGCTGCAATTTTTTTTAATTGCATTGCACTACTATTAATTTTAGGACATTATTTCATTGCTCTAAGAGGAAGATATTGTTATGCAGCATTAGCTTGAAGCAGACTTTGAACTTGACAGGGCCTTTCCTTCTTGGTTTGGGAATTTTACACTATTAGTTGCCAAAACATTAGATTTTCTTGACATCCATGGTGCTACTAGCGATTTTGACTTTCTAGGCACAAACTTCATATTTATCTTGATGTTCAAGAGTTTCTGGAAACCCGACTTAGGAATTTAAACAGAATGGAATTAACTTTATATTACTTATATTTGTTGATAGAATTAGGGGCCCAATCATAGTGACATTCACTATGTAAGAATTTACTTCCCAGGTATGGTAGCTCTTCAGACATTAGAAACCAGATTAGAAAACAGAATGAGCAAGAAACATTAGATTTAAGAGTACAAGTTGTGTGCATTTTTTTTTAATGCAAACATATAAAACTTTTTTTTTTGACAAATCTACTCTGAAGACACTAGCACATGGTTAGAAAAAAATTCATTGTGACTCAGAATTGATGTAGAAATAATTTCACAGGTAAATAGCAATTATAAAACACACACACTATGAATAATTTCTTCCCTTTGTTTCCTGTTACGATTGTTAAGATCAAAGATTTTCAGTCCTTAGCAAACCACAATTCATGGTTGCTGAACTGCAGTTTTATTGAGTGGGAGAAATATTGATAATGTTTGGCCAAGATATTCAAGGATAAAGATTAGACCTCAATAGATGACAGATGAGACACAAAGGCCCTGCATTAATCAAGATAAAAATTTACTAATTGTTATAGCGAATGTAATAGGATTTAGGAATTTAACTTTGTCTAGACTCTAGGTTGCTCCTGAAAGAATAAGTGTCTTCAGCAGGACAGTTGATGAGATATATAAATACTATGCCTTAAATAATAATGTCAGATATCTGGAGGCAAATAATTAATGATATTTCCATGATAGCATTATAATGCATGTGTCATTTTGATATCAATGTAGCTCACTACAGATGCCACTGTCTGAAAGATTAGTCAGAATGTTCCAAGTGCTTTATAGTTCTTTAGAAAACACAACTGTATGCTAACCTTGAAAGAAGAAAATGAACTGAGAGGCTCTATAGCTTTCATGGGTGACCAAATGGTGAGACAGGTTCAGATTATCATTCAGTGTTCAGATGCATATAGGTGTAGCTCAAATCCAATTTCACGTTGTGCCTGATGATGTATGTTGGGGAAGAGATTAATGTCCACTGCTCTCTGCTCACTGAAAATTAGATGAGGTCAATGGATGGAATCCTAGTTTCTATAGTTTATAGGTAACCCAGAATAGGGTTTGGGTTGGATAGGGTTGGAGGGTTGGAGCAGTAAGTTACTCTGCTTGATATGGTAGTGAATGAGATGCAGTGATGTAATTAAGGCAGGATTTGAAGACTAAGGCTTTGAAATCAATAGGGTACTTGACAACTATACAACATTTTTTTTCCAAATTATCTTTAGAACCCAGAAGATTGTTAACTGTTAAAACACATAATCCATTTTTTAAAATTATTTTCAGTTTTGTAGTTTTAAATTTCTTTGAACTTGAGGTATGTTATTTGAACAAAAACATGCAGCTTATTTCTAAACTGCATCAATGAAGTGGGAATTCAGACCAATTTGTCCAAATTCTACTTCATCTTAGGTTGGATGAAGGAAATAGAAAGAGAAATTATAATTGAAGTTGGATAGCTTATGTAGATGGATAGCTTATGGATTAGAATAAAATCATGAGGGGAAAATAGGAAGAAAGAAGAGGTACAATATGCTGTTAAGGATTTAGACAGAGTTAATTCCTATCAGGAAGTACTGCAGAAGTTTTACAACCCAAGTAGGCTTTATGGCTCCAAGGCAAAATACACTTATGTGAAATGTCAGCACATTCACTCATTATAATTATTCTGTGTAGTTACAGTGCAGCTTCTTTCCCCCTTTCCTACAGATGTTTGGAAAAGTGATCCTAGGCAGCAAATTTTCTGATGTTGTTTTCTTTTCAAAAAATAAACAACGAATACTCTTTTATATATTTCTGATATAGTTCAAGTGCTAGAGGTTTTTTTAAAATAAAAACAGGAAATAATGAACAAACAGATGTTTCATATTTCATATATATTTCACTCTAATAGCATAAGTAACATTTTAATGGGATCACATTTTGCATACATCCATCTGCAAAGTGCAGAAAAAGTAAGAAATAATTATGGAAAATAAAGGCAGAAGAGACATGTTTTGGCACACTCACTTTTTAACTAACCAATTTCTACTGTATTATAATCACTCAGTGTTGTTACGCCTCACCTAGAAGCTGTGCGTTTATATCCAGCCCCTCCTACAGTTTCCAGGCACTCAGAAAAAACATTGATAGAATTGCCTAGTTGTCTTGAGGTCAAGATGCATAACTGGATATCATCCACATATTGATGAAATCTGACCCAACTTATGGATAAACAGACTCAGCAGTCTTATGTAGATGTCAAACAGGTAGGATACATCAGGGCTCTATAGTATAGAGTATACTACATCCTAAAGGCCTCAGATTTGACTCTCTCCTGTGAAGTCCAACTGGACCCAACCACAGAGTAAGGGGAAGAACCATTACAGTAACATGCCTCCCACTCTGTATGGGCCAGAAGGATAACAAGGTCAGTGATACTGAAAGCATTTGAGAGGCCAAGAAGAACCATAATTCTTGCACTACTTCCTTCCAGGTTTACAGAAGATCATCAAGAAACCTTACTAATGCTGTCTCAGTATAGATTGAAATCTTACTGATTGGGGTCCAGATAACCAGTTTCCTTCAGAGCCCTCTGTAATCCCCCCCATTGCCACATCTCTATAACCTTCCCCAAAGAGAAAGATTACCATAACTCCATACACTCCTGTAACACTTTATAACATAATTATTTACTCTCTGTTCAATGCAACTTCCACATCATCTTCCTTACATTTGTTTTCCAGCCATTCCATTGATATATTAATCTAATTTCTAATTGCCTTTCTTTCTCTTCTTGAAATCAGATTAGTTTTCAGATTAGTTTATTTCATTTCTTTCCTTTTATTCATGGATATGCTGGATCTGGGATCTAAAACATGATCTGCCTTACATTCAGAATCGTACAGTATCTTTGTATCTCTCATCAATTCTCCCATAATCAAATCAGTTATGATTTTCAGTTCATTCCTTTTCTCAAACACAATACACAAATAAATGTAAGTTTAAGCTATGTATTTCAACAAAAAGACTTTTTATATTCCCCAAACAGTTACCATTCTCCTTCATTCTAGGATGCCTAAATCAACCAATTACTTTCTTTGTAGTCTATTGTCTCAGTCCCACCTGCTGTCTATATCCTACCAGTTAAAATAGTACATGCAGGAAACTAACATCCTGGAGGATATGTTGAATTGTATAGTGAAAATAAAGCAAAGCAAAAAATAAATAAATAAATATTGAGTTTAGTAAATTCTACAATTTTAAAATTGTTCACCAAAAATGCTTTTTCATGTTTTCAGTCTTGCTGAAAACAAATATACTTTAGCAATAAAGAAATGCAAACCTGTAATAAAATTATTGGGGTGTACTGTATCAAAATAAAGTTGCAAAACCCAAAGGCCTAATTCTTAACATTTTCTGCTCACATGAAAAAAACATATTATTCAATAAAGGTGCAGTTATTCTTTTCATGATGTAAAATTATTATAAAAAATAACTTTGGTCATACAGTTATGGTTTTAGGCCTACAAGATTTATTCAATTTCCTTTTTGAGTTCTGACTTTCAAGGACAGCCTTGGATATTGGATGTCTTTTCTTTTTGTTGTTATTATCTCTAAGGCATTCTTTCCTATATGAGATCATGGGGAAAAAGTCATGCTAGGTGATACATAAATGTACATATCAAATCAAAACCTTTATTATGGCCTGTGGGCCAGAAAGCACAACAATAAAACACATACAACTTTAATTAATAATAAAGTGTTTTTAAAATGCAAAAAACGTACCTAAAACACCCACCTGTAGTAACTAGAGCACAATTGCAGTGGCATTTTTTTATTAAATGTCTATAATGGGAAGGATGAACAAAATCAAGCAGGAATTCCACAGAACCATCTTCACGTGGACATAAGCACTTCTGGAAATGGATGTTTTCTACTGTCTCCACAGAACTGCAGAGGATAGAACATCCAACTTGGCTGAGGTGACAAAATTTCAGAATTAGAATTGAAGAGAGATGAGAGCACATGCCCATGTTAGAAGAATCCATAAACGGCTGAGTTGGATACTAGTCTTAAACTGGTTTGAAAATCAATATCCCAGATATGTTGTTTAAGATGACTACTGGCATTTTCAAGCCCTAATGGACAGAGAGTTTCCAAAAAAGAAACAGCCTAAGGAATGGAGTTTGCTATTAGCTTTTGTTAGTCAAGTTGATTTAAAATTGTCTCTGACTGTTGAAGCCATATCCACAGGAGAAAAAAAAAATCAGTTTGAACCCGAAATTAAGGAGACAGACCCAGGCTCTGGCACTCACAGAAAACATAAAACAGCATGTAAAACAGCATTCTTGATGCATCTTGGAACTGTAAGTAAGTATCTTATAAATTTGGACTGGACAGCTTTAAGAATATTAAGTTTTATAAAAATGCAAATTGAAACACCACAAAGAAGCTGAGAGATGGCCTTAACAAGAAAAACCTTGCAAGCTGCAGGAATAAAATGTGCCATCTTTGAACAGAAGAATCTTAAGACAGCCACGGAGACACATTGGCCCACATCTCTTGCCTGATAAAAGAAATGCATGTTGCAAAATAAGGAGCTTGGAAATGCACCCCAAGATGTTTATATGTTCATGTGTTCTCTATAGGGGTCTCATTAATTCGCCATTTCGCACTTTCATTTTTTTGATAGTTCATTACAAGTTGTTCTGTTAGGCAAAAGGAAGCCAATGTCCTTCTCATTCTCCCCTAGGGGACATAACAAAATTACTACATTGTCTGCACATAGCAAGGTTGGAATCGCACAATTTACCAATATTAAAGACTGATGATTAGAACATGAGAAAGCATGAATTATTGAATTGATGTACAAATTTAAAAAAGTAAGGGAGTAAACTATATCCTTGACTTACCCCTCTTTTGGTAGAAATGGCTACAGAATGGTACCAGAATGGGGAACAACTCACTTTCAATGAGCTGCTGGAATAAAGACTCTGGATAAGAAGGAGCAATCTTTTACCCATTGAGGGTTCCTGAATTTTGATCCATAGCCTTTCCTTTAGAATCAGATCAAAAACTTTTTTTTTGAAATCCACAAAGGATACAAAAAAGGGTAGCTTTGGGCATGACATGTATTTTTCAGCTAAATGATGCAGTGTGACAGTGGTCTAAAGTTGAACAGTCCCCTCTAAATCCCAGCTGTCCTCAATAACAATATTTTCACTTTGAACTCAATCCAACAGTTTTAAATAAAGATACTTTGCATATAGTTTGCATGTTGTATTAAGCAAGCTAATTGGTCTATAGTTGCCAGGGTTAAATCTATTTCCTATATACTTATAAAGAGGAATAAACTATGGCCTCATTCCTTTAGGATGGAAATGTACTGTACTATTAATATGAGTAAAAAAGAGCAGCCAGCACTGGGACTCATCAATCTTTACTTTCTTTCAGCAACTCTGGAGGGATGGAATCACCTCCAGAAGCCTCCCCAGATTTCAGTTGTAAATGAGACTCTTAGCTTTGGCTATAGACACAGATGGCCATTTGGGAGAAGTCACCTCTGGGTGGAGAACCACCACTGGATTATTTAATAGTACTGGATTGAAAATGTTCTGAAAGTAACTCTCCCAAATATCTGCAAGCATTTGGCAGATGAGACGTAAATAACAATCCATAGGGGGGCAGTTAATAGGCATCAGAATCAAGCAGGGTTCTTAATCTTAGCCGCTGCAATTAGAATATTAATCTCCCTCCAGTCCTCTTCCAGAGCCGGTTCTTTCTTAGCTTTTACAAGTGCTTTATAAAAACTTCTTATGCTCTCTGAGTGACTGAAAGGAATCTAATGAGTTGTCAGATAAAAAAGTATATATTGTAGTAAGAGCAGCCTTTTTTTTTTTTGTTTTATAACGATCTGTATCTGTATCTGTAACTAAGATTTTCCTTCTTTCTTTCATTCTGTTGTCCCAGCCCAAGACTGGATCCATTGCCTAGTGTGCTCTTGCCCCAAATTGAACACACTGAGGTGAGGATTGTATAAATGAAATTTATTCTGAAGAAAAAAGAACGCATGTATTTCTCAAAGGCTGTGTAGCCCACCAGTGCTTACTTGGGGGTTTTACACAGTAGTTACCACAGGTTACACATGTTTGATGTCATAGGGCCACAAAACCTTTCTCATCAACGTCTCAGCATTTCCATTTATGCATAATGCAATATTCAGCAAATCTATTTCTAATTTGTACATAAGTTAACCACGTTTTAAATATTCCATAACTCTTCCACTAACCTTATTTCAGCAATCCATATTTAGCAATACCTTCTGTAAGTCTTTCCTATGGGTGCCTTGTGCCTTGTTCCATAATTCACTTACATTTTCGCAAACTTAGCGCTATGCTTTGTCTTAAAAGCTAAAGCTTGGTTGAACTTTTATTAGGAATTTGGGCCTACTCTATCACCTTCCTTCCTCTATTTTATTTGCTTACATATGATTTGCTAAACAGATATCAGTATTCCAACCAGCATTATTCCAACTTATTGCAGGAAGAATTGTACTACTTTGTGTGATTAGTCAGGAGTGCAGGCTGTTTTTTCATTTCATTGTTCTTCCATGGCAGTGATTTTCTTACATTATCAGAGAGGTGTGAAATAGTTGTAAGAATTGGAAACCACAATAATCACCTATCTCTACTTCCAGGGAGGTATTTATAGCTGGAAATTATTGCTTAAAATATTGTATTTTTATGTTGCTATTCAACATATAACAGTAGCATTGTTCTGTTATTTCTGGAAGTAGAATAATAACTGTAACTTGCTAGGTTGACCAAACAATATGAATTCCAAATGATTGAATACTATGGAGGAAGATTATTGTTGTAGTACTGCTTGCCATTGCTATGCTAATCTTGTTTCAGTTGCTCAGAAGTTCACCTTTTGAAAATCAAAAGCACAGCAATTTTAGGGTCACAGTGTATATATAAAGGGATGATTGACTACTTTTTCCACATTGTGTAAATTTGTTTTGTTGAATTCCAACTTTACAGTATAAGTCAATGCTTTATGCAATCCTTCATATAACTAAGAGAGTGGGAATTAAATAAGTTGTTTATACCGCATTTAAAAATCCTGGAGAAATGCAAATTGCACTTGAACGTCTCATAAAAAAGGAAGGAGAAACTTTAGCAAAATTAGTTTATATCTGGAATTCTAGTTGTAATTTCAAAAATAAAAAAGCACAACCTGCCCCCCCTTTTTTTGTCTATACTAGATCTACTCTAGCAGCATAACAAGGAAGACAACAAGCACAATTTTGCAAGTAGAGAGATATTCACTTTTTGAGACTATTCCTGCTCACAGATACCAAAACTTCTGTAAGCTGGAGGAATTTTCTCTCTCCTTTTTAAACATCCTTACTTCTCCAACATGGCAAGACACATTGGTAGAGTGAGAGTTCACGGAGGCTGTGAGTGCTAAAACTATAATTACAAGGAGTCTGAAAGAAAAACACAAAAGCCATAGGACTGCAGATTAGTTTATAGTGGGATGCGTATAGAGAAATAGTGCCAATCCTCTGAAGCACCACTCTCTCAAATTTAAACAGGAAATGAAAAGGATTAATTTCCTAAGTAGAGTCAGGAATTGGAGCCTTCTAAGATTTATCCAGCAGGTAATATTATTTGCCAGTTACTGTTTTTTAGCCCTGGCTGAGGAAATCCCAATGAGTCAACAACCAGTAAAACAGCCAGTGGGGCATCTAAGGTAAACCAACTTCCTACACTGAAGGACCTTTAGAATATTCTATTACAGTTCACAGAGCAGAGTTTTTCCCTCTTTTAATTTTCTTCTCTTACTGTATTTCATTACCAATCTCTGTATCTTTCTTCTACGACAGGGGTCTCCAACCTTGACAACTTTAAGCTTGGTGGACTTCAACTCCCAGAATTCTGGGAGTTGAAGTTCTCCAGGCTTAAAGTTGCCAAGGTTGGAGACCCCTGTTCTATGACTTTGCCTAAATATTTATAATTCAAGCCAGCAGCTGCTACTAACAAAAGTGGCAAAAGCTATCAAGACGTCCACAAAACAGAGGAGAAGCCTAGTGTTGCAGCTGTGTACATGGAACCCAGTTATGTCTCCATAGCTTTATTTCCTATACGCTGTGGATCTTTCCAATTACTAATCAGCCAGGAAACTTTGAAACTTGAGTTTTGTTAATTGTTTTCCATCATCATCATCATCATCATCATCACTTGGTACCATGTCCAAGAATTTTGCAAAATACATCAAGAAGTTGCAGCTTCCTGCTCTAGCGCCAACGGAGCTGCAAAAGACTGCGCTACTTGGAACAACATACATTTTAAGAAGTTACTTGGTTGATACCTAGGATGCTGGTAGCAACCCGTTTCAACCATCAGAGCCAGTCAATGATATTTGTGATACATTTTTAAATGTTCAGTTGACTGAGTTTCATGTTTAGTGAATAAAAGTTTATAATAATAATAATGTTACAAAGCTAAACATGACCAAGTTGCTGAACTAATCCACTGGTCATTATGTAAAAAATACGACTTACCTGTATCCGAAAAGTCATGGGAACACAAAGTGGAAAAAGTTGTCGAAAATGAGAAGGTGAAGTTCTTGTGGGACTTTTGAATACAGATCGTCATTTAGAACACAACACGCCAGATATCACAGTTGTAGAAAACCAAAGCATACAATTTATTGATATCACTGTACCAGGAGACAGAATTAAAGAAATAGAACTAGAAAAAAATCACAAAATATCGCGACCTGATCATCGAAACTACGCAATTATGGATGAAACATGTGAGTGATACCCATTGTCATTGGGGCACTTGGTGCCATGTCCAAGTATTTTACAAAATACATCAATAAATTGCAGCTTCCTGCAATAACACCAGCGGACCTGCAAAAAAACTGTGCTACTTGGAACATCATACATTTTAAGAAGATACTTGGTCGATACCTAGGATGCTGGCAGCAACCTGTATCAACCATCAGTGCCAGTCCATAATATTTGTGGTACATTTTTAAATGTTCAGTTGACTGAGTTTCATGTTTAATGAATAAAAGTATAATAATGCAATCCCAAAACAACTGGAACATACTTGGCATTGACTTAAACCACCATCAGTCAATTGCAAAACGCAGATTTACTTGGAAGAGCTTACCTCCTGTAACAATAGTTTTAACCACAACAACATCTACCTATCCCAAGTCCTTGTGAAGGATAAAAATGCCAAATCCAGTCTAAAAATCTGGCTGACTGTGCAGCAAATCATAATAATAACAGTTTAATTTATATGCTGCTTGAATCCCAAGCACTCTGGGTGGTTGATGTTGAGTTACAAAAGTATTCCACTTATTTTGATAGTATTCAGTTTGGTTGATTGGGGACATTGCTTGTCTTTTTTGGACAGGAGTCAAATTTTGATGAGCCAACTTGAGATTCTGTAATAGGAGCTGTGTTGCTTTCATTAAATTAGAGAACCCAAACCTGCTGCCCACCATAACTGTCTGTTAGCTGATTGCATGATATAGTAGTTATAGTTCTTAAATAATAATGGAAGTCATGTAATGATCACTTTTCTTGCTGGACTGTAACTCACAGTCTAAACTTCTATTTACTACCTGTAAACCTCTAAATTATTCCCTTGGTGTTGCTGTTCATTGATCACTGGAAATGAAAATGGCAAGAAAATCAGCAGAGCATGATTTGCAACATTTTTAACATTTATGGATTTCTTGGAATGACTAGATCATCAACATATCGCTACTCTTTTGGTTAGAATGATCTATTAAGACATGTATTAGCCATTTTAATGATTTAACATTATTGGAAATGCTACTCTTTGACTGTATAATTTTTCCTTCATTAGTAACAGATAACAAAGAGACTTAAACACATACAAGTTGGATATTTCTTTAACTGGTTCCTGTCTGGGATGTTTATTATCTCAATCATGATTCATTTAAAAAAAAAATTTGACTGTGATTGTTTGATGATATTCCTTGACAAATTCCTTGTGTGTCCAATCACACTTGGCCAATAAAGAATTCTATTGTACTCTATTAAGTTATTTTCAGCTATCAGGATAGTGTCATTGGCATAGTGCAGGTTATTGATGTTTCTTCCTCCAGTTTTAAAATCATGCTAATCTTCTTTCAATACAGCTTCCCTTGAAATATATTCACCCTTCCAATCCAGCTTCCCTTAATATACGTTCAGCATATATGTTGAATAAAGCAGAGAAGAAAATACAGCTTTGTCATACTTTGCCACCTTGAAGCCAGTCCATTTTGTCAAATTCAATCCATACTATACTTGTATATAAGTTTCTCATGAGGACAATGAGATGTTCTGGGATATCCATTTTTCTGAGCACTTTCCACAGCTTGATGTGATCCACACAGCCAAAGGCTTTTCCATCACTGATGAATCATACACTGACTTTTTTGTGTACTTTTGGCTTTCTCAATTATCCAGTGTGAATCAGTAATAATGTCTTGTGTTCATCATTTTCATTTTTCTAAAGCCAGCTTGAACATGTGGTATCTTTTTTTCCTTATAGGCTCTAATCTGCATTGAATGATACTAAGCATCGTTTTCCTAACATGTGAAATTAAGGATATTGTAGGATAGTTTGCACACTGTTTGCACACTCTCTCTCTATTCTGGAATGCAGTTGAACTCTTTCAATTGGTTAGCCATTGTGTTGCTTTCCAGATTTGCTGACATAGTTTGTTTAGAACCTTGTCTGGTTCTTTTTCTGTTACTTCAGTAGGCACCATCAGTTCCTGTAGCCTTCTGACTTGATAATGGAGTGCTGATCAAATTTCATCATCTAGTTAGTACTAGAGATTTAAGTAGGTAAGGGATATCTTCTAAGATATCTTGGATGCTGACATATCTACTGTATAATGTTTCAATATCCCTTCCATTTTCCTTTAAATTGGTTATTATCTGTCCATTGGAATTGTTTAGCATACCAATTCAAGGTTGGAACCTCCTCCTGAGTTCAGTTTTACCTCAGTTGTGATTATGTTGAGCTCTAAACTCTTGACAAGTGTTTTCTATTAAGGAAAGGCATCAGCACCAAAGAACTTTCTCTATATCTTTTGATGATGTATCTATAGGAAACGCTATAGCACAAACTTGGAGGGGGTTTTTTTTGTTTTTTTTTTGCATACTATTACAAAGGAGTTGGTAGTTTGAAAAATATAGCTATGAGCTTTTAACATTATAGTTTGCTACTTAGTTTTATTTTTAAAGAAATAATAATTTGGCCCGCTTATGATAATATACACGAATTTAGAAAAGGAGAAATTAAAGACATTTGATGTTTTGAAGTATTTTCAAGGCAAAATACTAGTATCATGGGGTAGATTTAATTGGAACCCTCTTTCTTTCTCTCTTATTACAATCTTGCAAAACTCCCCAGCTGCCTTTCAGGGCTTTTTTTTTCCTAGATGAATTAGCATCAGGAGACATTGGGATCCAGTTTTGGGAAAGAGCTAAGTACCCTTTCAGGCTTTCTATAGACTTGTTTGTTTTCCTTTACTATTTTTTATAAATAACTCAAGGTAGCAAATATACCTAATCATTTTCCTCTTCCTCCTAATTACCTTTAGCTTGTGACTACTATTTAAGTTTTGGCAAATCAGCTGAAAAGTAACTTACATGTTTAAATTAACCAAATTTGATCTTCCTGTGTAGAGTTATTAAATTACCCTTAATATTACAGATCTACAGTATTTGCAAAATAGCATTAAAATGATACACATTGATATATACCAGCTATTGAATTTATTCCTTTTTAAAACAATAATTGACTAAGTCAGAAGAGAGTGCAAATGTAATTGTTTCTCCAGAAATACACAAATCTGATCAGTTTTCCTTTTTCCTCTCATTAATATTCAATCAAAAATATTTTATTTTGAATGTTAATTAAATTGGAAATAAATCACTTTCTTTGTAATAGAAATGTCAGAATAGCCACAATGGAAATCTCATCCAGGAATAAAATTAGTTTCATCTCCACAGTTACTACCGTGTTTTCCCGAAAATAAGACCCTGTCTTATATTTTTCTGAACCCTGAAATAAGCACTTGGCCTTATTGCCATGCACTCAAAAGCCCGATTGGGCTTATTATCAGGGGATGTCTTATTTTGGGGAAACAGGGTAGATGTTTAGCATTCCAACCTGTACACACTTATGTTGAAGCAAATCATAACTAATACATGGGTATCTATTTTACAATAATGTCCCAGTCATTCAGCATCGCCAGGGATTGAAAAGAAAAATTTTAAGAATGTTAATATGAATATGAGAACATTTCTGGAAACATCTGAAAAAAACACTGCTCTTGGATTTTTATTGCCTTAATAGAAATCCTATCAGGATAAATTGACCCTTAACCAGAAATTATCCTAACTATAAATAGGTAGAATTCAAAGTCATGCAGATAAGTGTCTGCTTCTTTAAGGGGTTTTTAGTTTTGTAAACCCCAATACGGCCCAAGTGTTGCATTAATAACAATTCTACAGTTACATATTCAGTGTAAATACCTATAAGAAAGACACTTGTACCCTGTTGATAATCAATCTTCATACTACCTTTGTTGCCTATAGTATAGTTATTATAGGATAATTACTGACAACAGACCAGAAATTTATCAGGAGCTAGGGGAGAAAAATGCTGCTATTCTTTGAGGTATAAAGTCAGGAGCCTTCTGTCTCTCTTTGTTCATATCAATCCAGTGAGATTTAGTTTTCTGGTGTTTTGAAGAATAATTTTTCTTTCTTTTGAAACTTTTCGACATTAATTTATGCTTATGATGCTGCTTTCTAAGGGAATATAACTCATAAAGACACATAATCCTTTTCTACAATGGATTTCTGTGATGTTTCAAGACCACAGCACTTCTTAGTTCCATTTGCTACACATATGCAGTAAACTGCTTAGACTTCTTGTATTTTTTCAGAGTAGAAATATCCTCTCATTTCTAAAATAGTAGTGGTTTTCAGAAGACTGTTAAGCATAACTAATGTAATTTACTTTGCTTAATGTCAAACATGAACCCATACTACAACAGAAGTACTCTAAATGTCAACACAAATCAATTTTTCAAATGTCAGTCCGACATTAATGAAAATCCAGCTCTCTTGTGAAGGATGCCTTCCTAATTCTTAATAAATGTTACAGCAGTTTACATCATAACCATTTTATACCACAGGAAATATTTGCAGCTACATTCTGATTAGAATGTTGTTTCTGATACATTCAGATAAATCATTTACAAGACTACAGATCTTAATGACATAGAAAAAAAGGGCAAACACATGTAATAGACTCATAATACACTATCGCAAAAAGAAGCTGTATATTGTTTTACATAAAAGTTGACAAATTCAAAGAAATACTGAGGTTGTAAATATAGGAATAAAAACCAAACAAACAAACAAAAAAAATACAAACTCATGCTCCAAAGCTATTCTATCCTATCAGTGAAGACTAGTTAGGAAGATTCCAATCCTTTGTATGAACTTTAGACACTTTATTTGCTAATTTTAAAAATTTCTAAAGTTGTTTTAAAAGTTTTAATTAAAAATAGATTTCAGAGAGACTGATTGATTGTTTGTTATTAAGTCAGAGTTGACTCATAGCAACCACATAGACAAATTTTCCCCATAACTTGAGCTTTCAGATCTTTCAAATTTCTCTACCACCCATCTTGCCTGTGTGACTCTGGGTGTATAATAAATAAAATCATATAAAAGCCACCATTAAGACAAAGTTAAAAAGAACACTTGATAAAGTTATGTTAGAGGGAGTGCTGTCAATCCACCAATCATTGCCTGGGTTATTTTGTATTCTTAGACACCATGTCAAATGGCAGAACCAGAGGTGGGTTCCTGCCTGTTCAGACCGGTTCTTTAGAACTGGTAGCAGGTATTTCCCTGCACTCGCCGAACCGGCAGCGATGGCCAGCTGGACATGCCCCTGAACCGTCTCTCTCGGTGGCGCCATAGGTGCCACCATCTTGTTTTTCGCTTCTGCACACACGCAGAAGCTGTTGTTTTTTTTTTGCTTCTGAGCATGCGCAGAAGCTGGATTTTCAGCACTGAACATGCACATGCGTGGTTTTTGCTTCTGCGCATGCGCAGAAGCTGGATTTTCAGCACTGCACATGCACGTGCGTGGCCGCGTGCCCACGCGGCGTGGGAGGAAGCGAAGTGGCAGCAAGGTAAGTTAGAACCCACCCCTGGGCAGAACCAGGTCTTGAGACTTTTCTAGAAGGCCAGAAGAGTGATGTACCCATTGCTTCTGTAATTGAGTTCATCCACATTGCTACTGTTATGCTTGCTACTATTATTCATTTTCCTTCCCTCCTATCAGAGGTGGGTTTCTACCGGTTCGGACCAGTTCTATAGAACCATTAGTAATGTGGCAGCCTGGGTCGTTGGAACCGGCAGTGACCCAGGCCTGCCACGCCCTGAGCCGGTTCTCTCAGCGGCACCATAGGTGCCACCCTCTTGTTTTTTGCTTCTGCGTATGTGCAGAAGCTTATTTTAAGTACTGCACATGCGCGTGTGTTACGCCCACGTGCCCGCATGGCACATCCCTGAGCAAACCGGCAGTACCTGAATCCGGAACCCACCCCTGCCTCCTATCAGCATTAGAACCTTCTCCAGAGAGATAGATCTTTGAGTCCAGAGTAGGATAATTTCAATCTGGTCATTTGTGTCTCAAGTGAAAACTCTTGATTGATCTGTTTGATGACCCATAGGTTTGTTTTCTTCACTGTCCACAGTATTCTCTGGGGTCTTCCCCAGCACAAATGTTCAAAAGCCTCCATACTCTTCCTATCCTGCTTCTTTAAATCCAATTTTTGGTTTTGCTTTCATACGGTATCACAGGAAATACTGTGACTTGCACAGTTGAGTTCCTTATATTTATAGACACATGCGTTCTCTTTTCTAAGGCGTTCATGCTAGTCTGTGCATTTTTTTTATTGCTTGTTCCTTTATTGTTGATGGTTAATCCTAAAAGGCAGAAGCTATGTTCCACTTTGGTATCTTTATTCTCAACCTTAAGGCTGGTTGTTCTACTGATTCTCATTAGTTTGATCTTTATATTTAATATGGCAAAATTAATTAGATTAGAGAAAGATCAACAAAAATATTAGTGATTAGAAATCCCTTATGAATGGTTTTCTGAAAAAAAAAAGAATTAAAAATAAATGTATAACTCAGAGGTGTCAAACTCAATTTCATTGAGGGCTGCATCAGGGTTGTGTTTGACCTCGGGGGTGGGGGGCATGGCCAGGGTGGGCATGGCCAGCTTAATGTCACTCGTGTCGGGGGCGCCTGTGGTGGCCTGAGTGCTCTGCCAGTGAAAACAGGCTCCCGATCTCCGTTTTTGGCTGTGATGGCTCCTACAACCCTCTGCTAGCAAAAACGGAACTCAGGAAGGCCACGTGCGGCCCCCGCGAGCTCCCTTTTCAGCTGCAATGGCCTCCTGCAACCCTCTGCCAGCAAAAAACAGAGCTCAAGAGGGCCGCACACAGCCCTCCCGAGCTCCCTTTTTGCTGGCAGAGGCACCACGGGCCGGTCCTTCTCTGTTTGCAGGGTGGCCCCGGGGGCCAGATCTAAGCATCCCATGGGCTGGATCCAGCCCCCGGGCCTTGAATTTGACACCCCTGATATAACTCAAGAAGATCGGAAGCCTTTATAATCTTTCTCCTCCCTTTTCTTACTTTTCCCTTTCCCTTTCTCTTTTTATTTCTTTTTCTATTTTTTTCTCACTACTCACTATTTTTTCATATTTTTATTTCCTCTTATTACTTTTATTTTGTTAATTTTTTTAAATAAAAACTATATACAAAAAGACATGCCAAAGGTTTAATCATCTAAAATTATTTTAATAGTTATAGTGAATAATAGAGTGAATAATTTTGTGCCCATGTCTTCATATTTAAATCTGTTACTTTATTCTTTATTCTGTATACATGTGTTTTCTAATAATATTATTAGAATAATAATATTCAAAGGTTGTCTTGGAAGTCTTATGCTTAATTTTACTATTTTTAATGTTATAAAACCTTTTGAATAAACTACTAACACCTATGTCCCTTTAGGTTATTTATAACTTAACTGTACTCTTAATGAGTCTGCTTTGCTATATTAGAGCAGTTTGTTTTAATTTTCATTTTTCTACTGTACTTATTCTTTTTGAGATGGAAAGAAGTGGAAAGAGAAAAGAACATCTTACTGACTAACATTTCTCCTTAGGAAAGAAAAGGGAAGGTGTCATGGTATAATTCAAGATAACTAGGGAGGGAAAAGTTGGACTTCAAAAAGGCAGATTTTAATGAATCCAGATGAAAGAAGTGCAGCCAACTATGGCTGAAAATCCTAAATAATAAATAACACAAAGTAGTATGAAGATCCTGAAAAATATGATACCAGGATCATAGGTTCAACCAATTCTTTTGAGAAGGAAAGAAGTAAAAGCTTTAAGAGGCCTGTACAGATGAATACTTAGTTTTCACTGACAAGTTGTGAAGTAGTTGTTTTTTTAAATGTATGGGGAATGCAAGAGGGACTAATAACTAAGGAAGAATACAGACTGATAGTTCAAACCTCTAAGAGTGGAGTCAGGAAGTCTACCACTCATAGCAGATGAGGTTGGCAAGAAATGCAAAATATAATAAGGAGGTTTGGGAATAGGCCCAAGGTAAAATAAGAGTCAAGGGGGTGCTAATCTGAAACACAGAGAAATATTAATAATAGAGAAGAGAGCAAAGGCAGGACCTTCGCTAAGTCTGTTTTATTTTTTTTCACACAAAAAATTGGTTGAGCAAAGGGAGAGAGAGATGTATCCCAGAAATGATAAAAGGTTTCATAAAATTCATTTTGCTGTCTTTAATGCATTTAAGTCTCCAGGTTCAGACAAATTATATCTTAGGGTATTGAATGAACCAATCGAGCTATTGATTATTCAACATTCCTATAGTAGAATGAGGGGAAATATCAATCTACAAATATCTTGTAAGCAATATTTAATAAATATCAAACATGGAAGTGGAGCAAGCTGGTTCTGAGTTGAAATTAAAATAAAGATATCCAGGATTAATATTGAGATGATTTCCTGATGGAAACTACTGTTAATTTATTGCATAATCTGCCTAGAATGCTTTTTGCCTTCTCCTTTCTAAAAGAGACTTGAATGGTTTAGTGCACGAGTGTCAAACTTGCTGCATCACGTTGCCGTCACGTGATGTTTCATGACATTTTTCCCATTCGCAGAGCTGGGCATGGTCTGTGCGTGACGCATCCGGCCCGCGGGCCGCCAGGTTGACACTCCTGGTTTAGTGGATCCAACACTGAGTAGTGGGCTAAATTAGATCACTTGTAAAATCTCTTCTAATTCACAACAATATTTGATTCTGCTCAGAAAATCTTGAACAATTAATACATTTATTTGGAAATATCCTTCAATGTTAAACTGTCTTTTCTTAGGCACATCCATAAAGTATGAATAGGACTAGTTTATGCAGATATGTTAAATGTTTCCATTAGAAATCCATCTCTTTCCATATTTAAGGAGAATAAAGCACTGAGCAATATTTTTACGGTTTTTTTTTTTTTTGCTTTGTTGACAAAACTAGTACTGTGGCACAAACCCAGAAAGCTACATCCATCTGAATCCAAATGCACTATGCATCCCTTGATTATTACAGTCATTTGAGCATGACACGCTACCTGAAAAAAAAAAGGCCTTTCCTTATTTTCTTATGTGCTTCATGTCCTTTTCATTCTTTGCTAAACTAGGCTCATTGGGAATTCAGCCTTCATGAATGCTCAGTTTTGGACTTGCACCAAATTGTGATCCACCAAGCTGAACACAATTCATTAACCATGTATGGAATGCAAAACCATCAGAGGCTCAAGAAATCATCACTCTTTGCTACTTGCCTAGATTTGCAAATGTAAAGGAATGCCAAGTACCATATTTTTCAGAGTATAAGACGCACTTTTTTCCCCCTAAAAGAGGGTGGAAATGTTGGTGTATCTTATACACCAAATACAGCCATTTTTGGCCTCCTGAAGCCCCGCCCCATGCAAAAACGGGTGTGCAGAGGGTTTGGGAGGTCTGCAGAGTGCTCCTGGGGGCTTGGGGAGGCCAAAAATGCCCCCATTTTTACAAAAAACGGGCAAAAATGCCCCATTTTTCACAAAAATGGGGTGTGCAGAGGATTTGGGAGGTCTGCAGAGTGCTCCTGGGGGCTGGGGGAGGGCAAAAACGTTTTTTCTTACTTACCTCTTTGAAATCTTGGTGCGTCTTATACAACGGTGCATCTTATAGTCCGAAATCTATTCAGAAGCCAGCAACATAACATTCAGTCATATTCATTATCAAGTAAGCAAGTGCATTATTGCATCCTGAGGAGTTAAAAAAAAGTAGATTAGAACTTCATCCATTTTTTCAACTTTCAACAGATGTTGTCTCTATTGTAAGCTCCATTTTATATATATCCTAACTGCTAAGTAAGCATCTGCTCTCAAGATTAGTCTTGAATCTCAAACTGACAAACTTGCTAAGAAAAAAATAATAATAAAATGGATTACAAAATATAGGTAAGTGCCTATGTTAAATATCTAATGATAATCATCAGTAGTGGGTTCTAAAACCCTTTACTAATGGTTCATGCGCACACGTGACACTTCTGCGCATGCGCAGAAGCATCCCAGGTGGGTGGGCAGAGCCTCCCCCCGCCACCACCGGTTCTAAGAACCGATCTGAACCGGGAGCAAACCACCACTGATAATCATACAGGGCACATGCAAAAGTTCTCTAAGCATTCTTTTGCCATAAATACTTAATTTTTACCTTTTTTAATGCAAATATGAACATTCCACTCTTCTTCTAATTAAAATTTGGCAGGAAACCACTGAAGAATATTGGTACAGGTTCCCATTAATTTTTAGTATGGAATAAAAGAAAGCTGGAATTTTCACCCTTGACTTCACACAGATATAAATGTAGGAAGGGAAAAATATCTTAAATCAGAAAATGTAAATGAAAGACGCCCTCTTTAATTATGTTATCATTTCCCTACCATAATTTCCTTGGCTACAGGGAAAAAAATGTGTTTGCAGACATCCAAAAGTTTCCCATTCCTGCTATTCCCAACCCTGTACAACTAAATTTATAAGAATTTATTCATCTGGTTAAGGTATGCAGCCTGAGCTTTTGACAGTGATTCTGAAGTATGAGTTGCTTCCTGACACTGAGATTATATCTAGTGATGGATTTTATGCATTATAATCAGACCAACTCTTTTTTCCTCCATGCAATAAATCAGAAATTAAAATTTGATTTACTTCTTAGAAATTCCAGTTGATGACCCTATTTCTGCTAACATGAAGATGGCATCAGCTATATAACAACTTGAATTCTCAGACCACCTGTTCCATATCTCTCCATTTGAAGTGGGAAAGAAACCATTCTCTATATATATATTATTTGGAAAAAGCATTTAAAGTTATTTTATTTCCATGAAATTCCTTTCACAAAACCCATTAAAGTACCACCAGTTTTGGAAGAACAATGAACAGTTTTATGCATGAGAGCACATCCCAAGATGAACTACAATGGAAGCAAGAGAAATTGAGGCTTTAGTTTTACTACTGCACTTTTTAATAACAATACACACTTTCAGTACATTTACACTATTTAATATTAGCATTCATGTGCATGTTTGTGTGGGATTTTTTAAATATTTCATATTTTTCTTCTCTGCCCACTAGGAAATATTAAAACTAGCATGTTACACTCGACTGTTTATTCTCTTATTTTTAAGATTGCAGTACAATATTTACAAATGCTATTTAATCTTTAACAAAGTGCCTCAATTTCTCTGTCCCGTCACTGTGCTCAAGGGGAAAAATGGCAGGAAAAGCAGCCTGGTAATATAAACGTATATCCATTTACTAAGAAATACCTCTATAACTTACAGATTTACTTACATGAAGACATGCCATAAAGTTTTGACCATATATTTACTTAACCCATAGTGGGCAACCAACACACTTCCAATAAACAACACAGTCAGGTCCCCTCTGATGGTTAATAGATGTCACAGGCAGGAAACAACAGAAAGCAAAATGTAAACCCTAAAAATGCCAAAAATGGATTATATATAACAACAGTAGCCAAAATTTTACCTTCCCCTAAACCCCATACTGCCATTATACATCATACATCTCCTCAGTATGGCCCTTTAACTCTTTTTTTCCCCATTTGAAGTGAGTTCCTCTTAAGAATCAGCTAATTAAATACTTTTCAAGAATCATAACAAATATATGATGAAAATCTACTCTGGCAGAATTGTATTTGGCAA
Organism: Thermophis baileyi; assembly: GCA_003457575.1. Lineage (NCBI taxonomy): Eukaryota > Metazoa > Chordata > Lepidosauria > Squamata > Dipsadidae > Thermophis > Thermophis baileyi. The sequence goes on from QLTV01004400.1 coordinate 4,719,452, forward strand.
TTTTTGAAATAGTTATTCTGGAGTGGCCTTTGTCACTGTTCATGACACTTTGGTTTCATAGCATAACAATATCCATGAATATAGCAGTCAGTATTGCTTAATATTCATTGTTACTACGCTGCTACTATTCAAATGTATTTTATTTCACACCATCTTCTGTGCCAGCATCATTCTCAATAATGTAAGGTTATTGTAAGGCCATCTTTTATTTTTTTTCCTTTTTTCCATTGTTCCTCAAGAGATTATGCAAAATATGCTGGGACTTGGAGAATCACTGCTAATTAATTACAATAGTTATGAGATTCCTGCTGACACAGTATGCTGTATCTCCTCAACACATATTAATTCAGCAATTCAGCAGTTAAACTTTCATTATGCTAATCAGTACCTAGAATATATTAATCAGAACTAAGAGACAACATTTCCCCTCTTTTTCCAAATTTTGATCAGGATTTTTTTGTATATTACTTAGTTTGCATATTACTGTAATTGCTTTAGTAATTGCATATTACTCCAGAAAAAGGTGAGAAAAACTGTGCTAGATTAGGCTCAAGATCTATATTGCTTAAAATTTCATGTCACATATTTTATATAGTAGATGCAGTCAATACAAGGAATACATGAAGGGAATGGTTCTTTCTTCCACTATGGCAAATAAACAGAAGAAAGTGAAGCAAACAGCACATGCTCTATTTTTGGAATTACTTTTTGACATTTTCATTAACCAGGCTTAATAAGCAGTAAGAGAATGCTCTAAATTAAAAAAAAAAAGTAGAGGCAGATTTAAATTTCTATAAATGTCTGTCTTTTAAGTATTACATTGGCTGGGACATTAGGGGAATGAAATTAATCTCATGATTGTAGAGGGAGAATGCCACTATATAACAGGAGAACTTTAATTTCAGAGGATGCTTTGAGTTTAACAAGGCAGTAAAAGTAAATTATATCTATGTTGTTCCCAGTAAGCATGTTATCAGTGTTTAACATCTCTGTAGTGAGTATAGTGGGTTTCTTTTTCTTTTCTTTTCTTTTTTCTTTTTTTGATTGATAAAAAAAGGAGGAAAGACTACCAAGCTACCTTATAGGATAGCCATGTTAGTCTATAGTGGCTTGAAATCATGAGTCTTTTCCAACTAATACTTTTTAGTAAAAAGAATAAAGCTCTATGAGTTGCAGCTCATTTCATCAGATGCATAAATTGTAGGCTCATGAAAACTTAAACTTATTAATAAAATGTGTGAGTTGAAAAAGGTGCTACTGGAGTCCTGATGTCAAGATATCTTATAGGATGCCACTGTGTAATATCTATACAGTTTGTTGAAATCCAGGGAATTGTACTGAAACTATCCATTAATTCCCATGCCCAAGTTCTTTCACCTTTAGGTTCTTGAATATGATCACTTTGTTTTCTATGACTGATATGCATACAGACAGAGAGAGACTGAGAAATTATTTTCTTCATTGCACTCTATTTACGAACTGCAGTCATAAATGCTGCTGTCCATATAGAATGAAGGTTAAAGAATATGTGTAGCATATACAATTCTGTTAGCTGATACATTTTTTAAAAAACATTTTTATAAAGTTATTAAGTATTACAAAATACTTTGATACATTGACATTAAATATTTTTCTTCATCATTTAGCAGATAAATCCCACACCAATTACTCATCTCCAATAATTTATTTTTCTATTTAATCCATTAATTAATTTACATGGCCATCAGTCTTATAAATGTGACCATATAAGAGATTTTGTTGTCCCAGACCATATAATACTTCTACTGATGCTACTACTTGGATGAAGCTTAATGAATTTCTCCCCCTTTCTGAGACAGAGATGAACAATTTAAGACTTTGGATTTGTTTGTAGTCTCTGTTCCTTTTCTGTACCAAGCCTCCATCTGAAATTGTTAGAAATTATGACTAAGGCTCCTCCAAGTATAATTGTCAGAAGCAGTCACTTCTATATATTGCCATTTGGAAACAGAAAACACAAAGAAAATGTAGCATAGGCCCTAAAATAGGCTTAACATGTTTTTTTTAAAAAAGCCTAGTCAACTCTGGCTCCTCACCAATGTGCATGACCCATTCTTCATCTGCATCATTGTTGTGCAGATGTTACTAAATCTATCTTCCTTCAAGTAATAACTATGATCCCCAACCATGAAAATATTGCCCATATCTGGGATAAGCTGTAAAAAGTTTGCTCTGACAACATTTCCCCCCTGGGTTTTTAGAAAGTTTAATTAACTAATCATAATTTAGGTTAGGGAATCATAGTTTCACTTCATTGGGCTAATGCTTTTCTAGTGAAGGTCATGTCTTCACCAAACAAGGATATAATATTTGACAGTTCTAAATGTACATATGATTTAGGAGATTTTGCTTTGCATTATATTTCACAATTAATTTCTATTGTAATATGACTGTGTATGTCAGTGGTTCCCATATGGCAGCTTGGAAAAGGATAATGATAGCTATTTTAAAGTAGACTGTGGAAAAGCTCTCATTCTTTATCTAGCAATAACAACTTACTTAAAACACAAAGTTGCCAAACAGATTTTACTAAGAAATAACTGAAATCCATAAAGCAATTCAATACAATAACTTATTTGCACCAAAATGGGAACTGTACAATAACAGCACCCTCCAGAAGCTTCCCCAAAACACAACTTTCTGCATTGTTCACTTTTAAATAATTGATTCCCATTGCTACATGTATTAAGTAAAATGCTATATTTTCCCTGAATTGGGTTGCCAGTTAATCTTCAATTAAACCCAAATGTACCCACCCAGATTTTGGGATATGCACTAGCTGAAAACTCAGAGAAGGAAAGGTGAGGTGACTATTGTCATCCCTGCTGCCCAGCAGCAGCCCTGCCTGAGCTGCTTGGATGATTTCAATTTACCATCCAGTGATATTGAGTCCAGGGTGACTCTGATGTTTGTGGCCTCCATAGCAACCATGGACTTGTCCCAAACCATCAGTGGTCAAACACATATTAGAGGCCACATGTTAGGTCTGTTTTTTGTCTTAGGGTTGCCTCAGTATGCCAATGTAACACCTCTGCTTCACAAAGTGCACTAGTTGCAGCTTCCATGTGTGATACAAGGAATTAGTTTTTACCTATAAAGCAGTAGGTAGTATAGGGCCTGATTACTTGAGCGACTGTCTTTCTCCCATAGAATTTGCCTGGCCAATCTGATCTGGCAGGATTGGTATGCTCAAGGTTCTTCAATTAAATTAATATTTTGGAACACTGGAAGCATGCCTTTCTTTGTAGCAATGCCTGTCTGCTGGAATGAGGTTTCCCCTGAGATTCAAATGGTATCCACTCTATTCATGTTTAGAAGAGCTGTAAAAATCAAGACACTTTTCCAAGGCCCTTGCCAAGTGTGACTGAAGGCCCCTTCTCTTTGTTTTTCCTTGTTCTCATTTAACTTAATTATCTTTGTCATCTTTGTTCTTTTTGTTTGTTTGTTTTACATTGTTTTCTTGTTTTAAAGATTTTGGGGGTTTTGAAAAACATTTTGTAAGCTGCCCAGAGTCACTGGGAGTCAGGTGGCATATAAATTTAACATCATCATCATCATCATCATCATCATCATCATCATCATCATCATCATCCATATATTTTATATCTGCCTTTCTAACTGTTCTCTCTCTCCATCCATTTACCATATTCCCATCTATTTACCTATCCATTCTTCCACCGACACACATATTTCCTGTCTTTTTCATACCCAGGCAGAGATATGCTTTTATCGTGTACCAAATTGACCAGATTCAGTCTTTCAAGGCACTCTAAGGAGCTGAAATAGCTTTCACATTTTGAAGAGTGGAAGATACACAAGATACCATGGGAATCCAACCTATGATTTAGTGAAAACCATTTCATATATTTTCTAAACTGTGCCAACTCACACAGAAAACGTTCTGAAAAGGCTTGGGCCTCCTTCTTAATCAAGAAAAGAACGAGCATGAAAACTTATTTGATTTGATTGTTGTGCATAAAATGAGAACTTTAATTCTCATTGGATGCGTAAGGATCGTCTCCATCCGTTACTCTTGGTGGGAATTTTGTTCACCGGGCCTGCGCTCACACGTCTTCTGTGTATATAGTTGTGGGGCTGAGTTTTTAAGCAACTTTTTGTATCCCTGTGTGAAACCAAATCGCTGTAATAAAAATAGCCGAGACCTCAAAAAAAAAAAAAAAAAAGAGAACTTTAGTGTCTGGGAGAGAGAACTATTTTTCTTATTTAATGCATTAACAAATAAACAGGACTAAAGACTGAATTTGTAAACATACAAATGCCAGACAAGGAGTAAAGGCAGAAATTTCGGAACTGGGCCATTTCTAGCACTCTATCCTTTGTTCTCAATTATAGTAATAACTTACTAAGTTAAAGTTTTGGTGTGCATACTAGTTGGAATTCCTCAGGCATGATTCTTTAATGCAGATAATTGGGAAGTAGAATGGCCTTCAGTTCTAGGAGTAGATCTCTATTGACCAGTAATGCAATCATTAGACAATAACATCTTAATAGCAATAGCAATAGCACTTAGACATATACTGCTTCACAGTGCTTTACAGACCTCTCTAAGCAGTTTACAAGAGTCAGCATATTTCCCCCAACAATCTGGGTTCTCATTTTAATATGGGTTATCACATTTTATTTCTTCAAGCCTAGAGGAGTTTTCACGAGAAACTCTTCTAGACCTACTAGAATGTAATTACTAAATAGTAAGAAGACTATTGGATAGTAATATAGTAATATTCTACTATTGGATAGTAGAATAGTAATATCTGTGAGACATCCTGTCAAGAATTGAACCTTGTTTTTAATCAGGCAGAAGACAATTATCATTAACCAGTGCCAATGAACATGCTATAGCCTGAATTAATTAATTCATCATCATAATCCTTGGAAAATCTTTCCAGAAGGAATTGCAATGATACAAATTTTAAAAAAGAAATCTTGTATTTTTAAAAGTGTTTTCTATCTATAAAAATAGTATTTATATTTTTTCTAAATAGTGTTTTATATCCTATTCTTAATAACATTAATATAAATATTACATATTTAATGGAGCAACAAAATGTGTATTAGTCCTTCGGGAGTTGGGCGGCATATAAATTTTATAAATAATAATAAATAATAATAATAATTTTCTTTAAGGAACTTAAGACATCTTTATCCCATCCAGCCTTTGGTATTCTGTCTGTAGTGTGGTCACTGTCCTAGTGAGAGTGTGTGGCAGATAGGGGTGATTTTATGATTTGTAAACTTTTTGGTTGTTTGCTTCTTTGTTGGTTGTTTTATCTTTCGCAATGCTATTTCATTTACTATTTTTCTATCCTGCCACTCCTTGAAGGAATTTTGAATCAGGGTACTTGCTTCTCATACCTACCTTTCCATTTGAAGTCCATAATAATTCTCTTGTGGTAGATTAAGCTGAGAAATAATTACTGTCCTAAACATACCATCTAATAGGGGTGTCAAACTGGATTTCTTCGAGGGCCGGATTAGCATTGTAGTTGTCCTCCATGGGCCGGCCAGGGGGGGAGACGGGCCGGCAGATGGGACGGATGCCTCCTGCAGCACTTTGTTGACTAAAATGGGGTGCGGGGGGGCACGCGGCCCCCTGCACCATGTTTTCACTGGCAGAGGCACCACGGGCCGGTCCTTTGCTATTTCCAGACTGGCCCTGCGGGCCAGATCTAAGCACCCCATGGGCCGGATATGGCCCACGGGCCTTGAGTTTGACACCCCTGATCTAAATAGTTTGTATATATAGGCTTTGGTGCTCTTTTTACCCTTTAACTACATACTATACCAAACTGGATCTCATACATGTGTCAATCTAGTAAAGATTACTAAAGTAGCAAAGAAAATCAGCAAAAAAACACCTGCAAGAAGGAACTAGTGGGACCACAAAATGGACAAAATCAAAGAACCTAAATTGCTCAGGGACTTTGGAATTCAAACAGAGAAGCATCTGCCATATAACACTGGATTTAACAATTGTTGATAAGGTAAAAAAAGTCTGGACCTGCAAATAGAATTAGAATGATTGTAGGAAAAGAAAGCAAAAACAGCACCAATACCAATAGGTTCCTTGGATGCAATCCCAAAATATATAGCACTACTTGAACATCATCAGCATTAACATCATCAGTCAATTGCAAAAAACCAGCTTTACCTGGAACAGCTTACGTCCTTCAACTATACTTTTAACAACAAGTTGGGAAGGACTTGATAGGTGGTTAAAAATGCCAAATCCAGGTTTAACATCTGGCTGACTGTGAGATAAACCATAATAATAACAGTTTGTTTTATTTATCCGCTGCCCGACTGCCAAGGACTCTTGGTGGTTGATATTGAGGGACAAAAGTATTTCACTTATTTACGTAGCATTAAATTTGGGGATATATATTGCTTGTCTTTTTTGGACCGCAATTACAACAAACTGTAATACATTGTATTTATATGCCGCCTGACTCACAGTGACTCTGAACAGTTTACAAATTGTTAAAGCCATTTAAAAACGAGGAACAATTTAAAACACAGAAAACAATATAAAATAAAAGAACAAAAATGCCAAGAAAATACTAAGAAAATAAACTTAGATGTCATCAAGGAAAAGGAAGAAAAGAGGCATAATCATCCTCGTCAAAGGTCTGGGTAAAGAGCCACATCTTCATGGCCCTTAGAAAAATCAATATGTAATTGTAATATGTAATTGAAAATCAATATGATTTTCAATCATCCAGGTCATGGTTGTCTCAAAGGTGCTTTTTCAAAATGCAACTAGACTTCCTTGTTTTTTTTCCTTGAAACATTTTGCTTCTCAACCAAGAAAAGAAACTTCATGGATGTGAAGTGAAATGTTTTCAAGAAAAAAAAACCAAGAAAGTCCAGTTGCCTTTGGGAAAAGCACCTTTGGGACATGTTATATTGATATCTTCCCCATTCTCTAACTTAGGCAGTTTAATCCGCTGAAGCAAGTCTTAAAGGGACATACTGAAAAACAGCTATTTAGTTCACAGTTTATGGGCTGGTAATTTAGTTGCATCATTGCTTATGGTCCTTTGATATTTTAACTTTTTTAATGAAATATCTTAAGGTTCAATAGCATAATTTTTCAGAATGGCACCTTTAGTGCTCTGGTCAGTTCTATCAAATCTATTTTTACATTTAGCTGAAGAGAATGAAATTACCTGTGAGCTGTTTTGCATAAAGATAAAAGGGGAACATCTGTGAAAACCTTGATGGAGGTTAGCAACCTTTCCCAATCTCATCAAGTAGCATAGATGGTGTTATTCCTGTCAAAATAATTCACACTTTCTAATCAGTGGGAGAAGCATAGATACTTAATAGCATAATAATGAGTGAAGGTAAGACATCCATAGAACTGTTTCTGAACATTAACAATTTCCTTAATGGTTTTTCACTTATTTGTATTTGACTATTTAGGTACAGAGTTAAGTGAGAGCTTAACCAACTTATACCGTGGTGGTGCAGTGGTTAGAATACAGTACTGCAGGCTACTTCTGCTGACTGCCGGCTACCAGCAGTTCAGCAGTTCGAATCTCACCGGCTCAGGGTTGACTCAGCCTTCCATCCTTCTGAGGTCGGTAAAATGAGGACATAGATTGTTGGGGGCAATATGCTGATTCTGTAAACCACTTAGAGAGGGCTGTAAAGCACTGTGAAGCAGTATATAAGTCTAAGTGTTATTGCTATTGCTATACCAGGCCCATGTTCTCTAGGTATGCATATTTCAGTTTCTATGAGCTCCTGTTAATATGGGATTATTTAAATTGTTTTATCATTTCTGGGATGCATTTGTTGTGGACAAAACAGACTAAAGTATGCAAGAAATGTATGTTTTTACTTTTTCTAAAATTTCTTGAAGTAATGGGTACAAAATATATACATATTTTCTCCTAATTGAGGCAGCTAATTGTGGTGGTTCCCTGTTCTACAGAAGTGACAGGAAAGTAGTGACTCCCTCATGTTGCCCAGCTAAAATTCCCAGAAGTCCCAGCCATCTTTATCAGTAATAAGGAAAGTGAAGCACCACAAGTTCCCATCTTCTGATCTGCAGCCAACTGTTTTGTATAAATTTAATAACTTCCCTTATTCTCCCTTCTCTGTACCCATCAAATAATTAAAACAATATTATGTAAGGTAACAATATTATCTAATATTAAAACAATATTATGTAAGGTGGCTTGGGTTGGATCAGAACAGGATGGATCAAAATTTGGTGTAATGGGATAAACTAACAAAAGTTTTAAAAATGAAAGGCTATACAGAAAAAAAAGGTTATCCCACTACATGGGTCATGACTCAAAATGACACCAATTGTTCCATTCTCAGCCCTTGTCTATCCTGGTCACATGGCATAGATTACCTCAGTTAAAAAGAATTATAAAACTAACCTTATGTAATTTTTTGAAGTGGCAATATTTATTTATTTTTTATTAAACTCCTATGCTGCCTATGTCACTGAATCTTAATTTGCTTAGTAAGTTATAGCAGGGGTGTCAAACTCACATCATCACGGTGGCATCACGTGACATATCGGGACTTTTTTCCCCTTTGCTAAACCAGGCGTGGGCGTGGCCAGCACATGACCCATCCGGCCCACGGGCTGGGAGTTTGACAGCCCTGGGTTATAGGAACTGAATCTCAGCAAAGCATATGAAAAAGAACCTATTATGTTCTAATTAGCAAGCTAGTTAAATGTGTGCTGGGTGGCTTACTCATCAGGGAAATTCAAGCTGGTCTGTAAACTGTTATAATGTTCATCAATAGTTCTTCAAGGTAGATGAATGTTTCTAATAAGATGTAAGGCTCTGAGGAACAGGAAGAGTCACAACTAAGATGACAGTGAGGTAAGAGAAATCTGAGTCCAACGCAGGAATGTAATTTGGGGAAGCATCTCAGATTTCACCCTCCATAGTTCTCTCAAATATAAGTAAGGGACAGATTCAGATTTCTGAATAGATATTGTTATTGCAACATTTTAATAAAAGTAGTATAAGCATTCATAACTTTGGTTTCCTGGACTGGACTACCTCAAAGGCTGACAGATGGCTGCTCAGCAGGCAGAGGTACCTGCCCAATGCTGACTCATCTTAGAAATTAAGCAAGGTTATCTATATATATAAAAGCAAAAAACACTCATGCAGAATCACGAAATCTCCAGAACCGTAAAGCCTACAAACTTGAAATTTGGCACGTATGTTTATCTTGGCTTCTAGGTGCTCGCTAAGAAAGGATTTTTCGAAATGACCATCAGAGCATTAGTATTTCATATATTATTAACACACTCTGATGCTAATTAGTTAGATGTTCTACTCCCCGTCCCAACCTGAAAATAACTCTGGAGAGAACGGGATAGCACGGAGGATTCTGTGGGGCAAGCCTGAGGGAGAGAAGGGAATAGGATAGGGGAGGATCCTGTGGGGCAAGCCTGAGGGAGAGAAGGGGATAGGATAGGGGAGGCTTCTGTGGGGCAAGGCTGAGGGAGAGAAGGGGATAGGATAGGGTGGTGGCGCAGTGGTTAGAATGCAGTACTGCAGGCTGACTCTGCCCACTGCCAGGAGTTTAATCCTGACTGGCTCAAGGTTGGCTCAGTCTTCCATTCTTCTGAGGTCAGTAAAATGAGGACCCAGATTGTTGGAGGCAATATGCTGACTCTATAAACTGCTTAGAGAGGGCTGTAAAGCACTGAGAAGTGTTGCTTTTGCTATTGCCCCAAAGGATTTTTTCAATAGTGTTCAACTTACCTCAAAATCATAGATCCCCCCCCCAAATACCAATTTAATAGAGGAACTTAAACTCCAGAAACAAACTGCTATGGTCCGATTCTTTTAAGAAACACATTATGAGATCAGAGCCTATTGGACATCATATGCACAATAACAGAATAACAGAGCTGAAAGCGACCTTGGAGGTCCTCTAGTCCAACCCCCTGCTCAAGCAGAAGACCCTATATCATTTCAAACAAATGGCTGTCCAGTCTCTTTTTAAAAACTTCCGCTGACAATGATGTCAGGACGTTTGCATTAGTCTTTTGCCATTTTGGGAAATGTTCTCCATTAAGAAGTATATGTTCAGCTAGAATATTGCTCACCTGAAACACCTGCAGGAGTTTTGAGGAGAGATAGTAATTTCATTTTTTTTAATGTTCTTTATCCCAGAAAGTGCTGTCTGGTTTTTGCATTAACCAGGAACAAATCTTTTAGATCCCAACATAATCATAGTAGTGAATAATTCTCTTTTCTGTTCCTTCAAAGAAACTAGGAAATTCTTTCTGATATATAAAACTAACTGACCCTCAGAAGAGGCACTAGAGAGTCTATTATGAGCATAAGCTCATAAATATGAAATAGCTGTTGCAAAATGTTTTGAGATCAAAATCCCTCACCTGCCCCTATTTTCAAAAATAAGAAAACAAATGTCCACCCTTACCAAAGTATATTTAATCAGTTTTCCTGTTGATTTGAGATCTTTGAATTTCAGTCTTTTGTTAGCCTTTTTCTTCATGCAAGGAAGGATTTGTATGGAATAAGTTCAGCCTTAATTCCGAAACCATCCTTCAGCTGCAAGTGCTGCTAGGCCAATGTTTTTTCTGCTTTTTCTTTTTTTCATGAGTAGCACCTCAGGCCAACATTTCAACTGCATCTTACATGAGCTGCAGAGTTTCTTCTCAGTATTCAAGGTTTTATTTGAAATTCTTCTATAATTCTCTGCAAGAAAAAAATAATAATGGAAAAGGCAAAAAAAAAAATACCCTAAAAAGTAATAGCATATGTACAGAGGGGAATCCAGAAGATAATAATAGAAATAGAAATGCAAGGGATAATTTTAATAACTATTTTGCTCTGAGTATCCTATTCTAAACTAAAGAACTGTTGTCAGTATCTTTGAGGAGTTAAGCTTGTCCTCAAAGCTAATGCCAGAGGAATCTGAAAAATAATTCTTTATTTGACAAAAGCTGAATCTGGTTTTCTTATTCTGCTTTCTCTCCTGAGATCTGAATTACACAGTATGGGAATAAAAAAAAATCAATGCTTTTAGCATTAGGTATGTTTCCTGTATCCAAAATTACTTTGTATTTTTGCTCCTGCTTTAAGAAGTACTCTCGTTATATTCTGAAATGTCAATTTAAAGTAGAAAACACTCTGTGGACAAAACTATTGTCACCATCTCAGGAAATGCTATTAGAAAAGCAGATGATATCCTGCCCATATATACACCCATCCAGTATACATATTCCCCAAAACTAGAGGCAGAAGATATACCTGCAATAATAAATAAAAATTTGCTACCCTTTCAAGATATACCAAACCTTTTGTTTAAGATGTCCAACTAATTGTTTTTCATGGATTTTGTAATCTGAGTATTTATCATAATACCCTGAAGTTTTATTACATCAGAATGGGATGGAACGGAACGGAACGGAACGGAACGGAACGGAACGGAACGGAACGGAACAGAACAGAACAGAACAGAACAGAACAGAACAGAACAGAACAGAACAGAACAGAACAGAACAGAACAGAACAACAGAGTTGGAAGGGACCTTGGAGGTCTTCAAGTCCAACCCTCTGCTTAGGCAGGAAACCCTATACCATTTCAGACAAATGGTTGTCCAATCTCTTCTTAAAAACTTCCAGTATTGGAGCATCCACAACTTCTGGAGGCAAGTTGTTCCACTGATTAATTGTTCTGTCAGGAAATTTCTGCTTAGTTCTAGTTTGCTTCTCTCCTTGATTAGTTTCCATCCATTGCTTCTTGTCCTGCCCTCAGGTGCTTTGGAGAATAGATTGACCCTTTATTCTTTGTGGCAACCCCTGAGATATTGGAACACTGCTATCATGTCTCCCCTAGTCCTCCTTTTCATTAAATTAGGCGTACCCAATTCCAGCAATTGTTCTTTATATATTTTAGCCTCCAGTCCCCTAATCATCTTTGTTGCTCTTCTCTGCACTCTTTCTAGAGTCTCAATATCTTTTTTATATCGTGGCGACCAAAACTAGATGCAGTATTCCAAGTGTGGCCTTACCAAGGCATTATAAAGTGGTATTAACACTTCATTATCCCTCTGTCAATGCAGCCTAGAACTGTGTTGACTTTTTTGGCAGCTGCAACACACTGCTGGCTCATATTTCAGTGGTTGTCAACTAAGACTCCAAGATCCCTCTCACAATTACTACTATTGAGCGAGGTACTATATATACTGTACCTGTGCATTTTGTTTTTCTTGCCTAAATATAGAATCTTACTTTTTTCACCATTGAATTTCATTTTGTTAGATAGCGCCCAATGTTCAAGTTTGTCAAGATTCTTCTGTATCTTAAGGCTAACTTGTGGAGTGTTGGCAATTCCTGCCAGTTTGGTGTCATCTGCAAATTTGATGAGTTCCCCATCTATCCCCTTGTCCAAATCATTGATAAAGATGTTGAAGAGTAGTGGGCCTAAAACAAAGCCTTGGGTACCCCACTGCATACTTCTCTCCATGTAGATGCAGTTCCATTGAGGACTACATGCTGAGTTTGGTTGGTCATCCAGTTACGAATCCATTTAGTTGTATAGAATATATGAGTGATTCTCATACTTTTAAATTTGCCATAATTACCAACCTAATATAAATAATTAAAATGTATTATACAAAAATGAAATAATTTAAAAACAAAGGAGAGTTATAAAAAGTTATATAAGTACCCATCTTGGGAAAGTCAGGGAAGAGAATCTAAAAACAAATGGCAAATGTATGAATAACATGGAAATATCAAAGCTGATTTCCAAGAGAGTCATTCCAATATGATTTGGAATAAGAGAACCTAGTTTGTAACATATACTAGAGTTGTTAGATAAATATCATTTTTTTCAAAAGTATTTTTCTTTCAATATTATTATTTAATTGCCCAATAACCAACATTCTCTGGCTAGTTTTACAGATTATATTTCAGCTTAATTTTACAGTACAGCAAATGAGGCTATTTTGTTCTTTATTACTGTTTGTTTCTTTTCAGACATTGTGGTAAAATGTTCTAAATAATGATGACCATTGTTTCTGTATCCAATTCTGTCATCTTTTTGGCTTTTTGATTATTTCTTTTAAATGGTATGTGCATGTTGTTTATCTCTATGTGCTTGTTGATGGCGGATTTGTCTGAATGCCAGGCTTCCAGGAATTCTGTAGCATTTTTCGACTTGGCCAAAAAGGAAACAAAAAGATCAAAACACCTCCTCACTAGCCAGATAAGCAGAGATGAACACTAAACTTAATTCAATTAAATTAAATTAAATAAGGGTTGCCAGAAGTTTATAAAAGCATATCTTTTTGTTTTCTTCCATTCAATCTTGTTTGATTTTTGGAGACTACCTGGATACGTCTGTGAACTTTTCCTTGGCAAGGTTTTTCAGAAGTGATTTGCCATTGTTTCCATTTTAAGACTGAGACAAAGAGATTGGCTCAAGGTTAATCAGCTGACATTGTGCCCCAGATGTTACTAGAACTCATGATCGCCTGGTTTCTAGCCTGATATCCTAATCACTACACCAAACTGGCTCTCACCTTATTTTAACCTTGATCAAATAAACTTTTATTTATTTTATTTACTTTTGAAAATATTAATGTTTAATTCATTCAAATATTGTCATAGGATTTGCATAATTTTGTTAATTCTCTTCAATTCTACTTTATACCATCACAAAGTCTTCTTTGAGGTTCTCAGAAAGGTCTGTTATAAATTCAGTAAAAAAGACATTATTTGTGACATTTTTTTGGTTTATTATTATATTTCTCCTTTAATTTTTAAAATTTCAGCCTGCTTGTTTTGTATATCCAGTAAAAATTTTATTTGGGTCATTCTCTTCACTTGTAATTCACTTTAAATGCCTTCCCTGTCTTGTAATCTACACTTTAAAAAAATCCAATATTACTGATTCTTTTATTTCTCCATCAATCAACATTTGTTTCACATCTATCATTCCTTCACTAATATCTTTTGAACTTAGTGTATCCATAGAATTAAACATCATTACAGATATTGTTGATATTGTAGCTACTAATTCTGACCCCATTCTTAGTAGATCTCCTTTAGTTTTTCAAATGTTACAATGTTTTGTGTCATTTTGTGAATCTCTTTGATTTAATCAAAACCAAAAGCAAGTTTACACATTTTTTTACTTCAATACATTTTTTCATCTCTTCTAGTGTCCAGTTTAAATCATAAAGTTTTTAATGTCTGTTATGACTTAAAGTAGACAAAATATTTTTGTTTGAACAATAAGCTTTTATACAATTAGTTCTAGAATCTTATAGTAAAAGTTTCAATGTTCCAAATTTTTCTCAACCCTTAATTTGGTTATAAGTTTCTTGTTTCTAAGTTCAAAATTTTAAGCACCCATTTGAGGGCTTTAAAATTTTGAAGTAAACAACAACAGGGTGATTAGAAGTTGATTTTGAAAAGTTACAAACAGATTAAGGGTCCAGATAAATTTGAAATAAGATTTTGAAATTAATTATAGGAATTCCTTCCCCTGGCAAAATGTTGCTGATTTGAATTCTTTAAAAAAAATGATAGGATGGGACTTTGGATACTAAAGGGAATCAGAAGGGTTAGAAATAAAGGAGAAGAATACTAAAATCTGAGCCACTAATAGAGAGTACTTTATTATCCTGTAATAAATAAGGATAACACTGTAACATTGCATATATTGAAGGATCCTTTTGAAAAATTGTTCAAAAAGATATGTTACTGAATACATTGAGTTTAAAAGAGGTTGTGGAAGAGGAACAATTTTTATTAGACACGACAGAGATTGATCTAAAAGTGAGTTTTAAACAGGTTATAAAAATAGATATGGAAAAAGATGCTACCTTGAACATACAAAAGAATCTCCATTCTCCTTGAGACATATTTAGCTCCCCATGCCTCCCCGGAAATCCATTTTAGATCGAAGTCCTAATCTTTCGACCACTAATTTTAAAAGCCTTTCCTTCTAGTAATGGTTTTATAACCTTTTCATAACTTTATTTTTTTTTCAAATATAATTTTACTTCATTGAGTAAGAAACAACAGAAAAAAGAGAAAAGAATACAGTGCATACATATAACTGAAAAAGTAACAACATTCCTAGATGGTGGTGTTTCATAAGATTTAATTTAAATCTTTCATAATTGTTGCTGTTTCATAAGATTTAATTTAATTTTTTGTACTGTTTGAAACTTCAGCGAGTATTGCTACTTTCTATTTTGTATTATTTTAATTATTTTTAAAACAATTTATATTGTTTTTCTTCAAAAACCATATTTTAAGTATCTGAACTTGGCTTGTAATACGTTTTAATTAAGAGAGCCATTTCATTTTGAATTTAATTAGGATTTCCTTTTTACCACATTCCATTTGCTAACTCTTTTATGAAATAACCAGAACTCTTCATTGTTAAAAGACTGTTCAGGTGATCATGCTACTACTTGAATAATTACTTGAGGACACTGCTTGATAAATTAATTGACTGAGGTCTTGCGGGGAAAAAAGGTAGCTCCTATAAAAGATATGCCAGGTTAAAAGGATAATCCTGTTCTTATTTCATAGAACAACAGTGGATATAATGGTGAAGCTATTAGATCCAATTTAGCAAGCTAAAATCTTGGCCTGCCTCAAAAGACTTTTGGCTCTATTTTCTCAACCTAAGGAAGCTTATATTTGGAAATGTGACATTGGTATTACATACTAGATGAGAAGAGCGCTCTCTAAATTTCATTCTTAAGACTTGGATACTCCTGAGAATATTTATGAATGCTATTTGCTGCAGGAATACTTGGGAGCTTTTCTGCTAACAGCTTATAATAAGCCAAATCCCGTAGCTCTCAATTTGTAAATTGTTGTTAAAACCAAATATTGCAACTGCGGGAAGATGGTACTTTCCCCCTTTTTTCAGTCTCAGTACAGTCTCGGTATAGACATCCATTACTGGCATAAGGGAAAAGGGACAAAATGTGTAGTAAGTTGTGATGGAAATTCCATCTCTTATTTATTTGTGTCTAACTCAGAATGTAAATACTAGAAGGTGGAGCTTACATCATAACACCATGTCACATTTCATCATTTTGGCATAATTGTGGGTAGGAACAGATGCCAGTGTTCCCACTGTAGTGATTTTGCTCAAAAAGAAACCCTTAATACAGTTACAGCAACTGGTGAATGGTTGTATGCTGACCAATTTGTTAGCTGCTGAAAAACATTATGATCATATCTTATTTACACAATGAAGCTCTGAACATCATGCATTTATTTATGCACAACTTGCAAAGGGTAGAATTGGAAATGAATTGAGTAAATGATTTATTGCAAATGATACACCAAGTTCAGCCACTTAAATTTGCCCTGCCTCTTGCTTTTTTTCCTTTTTTTATATATTATACGATCCATTTGGTGCTTTAACAATAAGACGCTAACTAAATATTTTGCAGAGTTGAAAATAATTAAAACTATACATGCCTATAAAATATGTTCCTCTAGTCTGCAACAACTGTTAGGTAGTTGCCTAAAAAAAGAAGGCCATTTTAAAAAGTTGGAGAGAGAAAGAATAGCAATCCTTTAAAAGTAACAGGGCTAATACAGGAATAAGATTGCTTACCACTGAGTAGACTTTCAGATTTTAGGTTCCAGAAAACAGCTGGGATTGCTGCTAGTACACTGCCCTCCCTGCTGCCTAGCAGCATCTCTACTTGAGCTGCTAGATTCCATTGCTGGTTGGCAATAAAGTCCGCAAGGTTGGTACTTGGTGTTTCAATTGGCCATCTAGTTGGATATAGTCTGGGGCAGCTCATGGGTTTGTGACTTCCATAGCAACCATGGACTTGTCCCATGTCATCCATGACCTAATAAATACCAATGGCTGCATGTTAAATCTGTGGGGGGGGCAGTGGTGAAATCCAAACTTTTTTTACTACCGGTTCTGTGGGCGTGGCTTGGGCGTGGTGTGGCTTGGTGGGCGTGGCTTGGTGGGCATGGCAGGGGAAGGATACTGCAAAATCTCCATTCCCACCCCACTCCAGGGGAAGGATACTGCAAAATCTCCATTCCCACCCCACTCCAGGGGAAGGATACTGCAAAATCCCCATTCCCTCCCCACTCCAGGGGAAGGATACTGCAAAATCTCCATTCCCACCCCACTCTGGGGCCAGCCAGAGGTGGTATTTGCTGGTTCTCTGAACTACTCAAAATTTCCGCTAC